>SKCR01032222.1:0-174554 GCA_019454045.1 Zanthoxylum bungeanum | reverse complement strand
GATCAATATGCTCACTCAACCCGAGAAGATTCCTATTGACGTTGGTGTACAATCTATTAGGAAATCTTCGGTGAGTCATTCAATATTTATCCACTATAAACACTTACACGTCTATACGAGTCTCCCCAGACTCATGGTTCATTGGGATAAACCATCAGACCAAGTCTCGATGTACGACGTGTACTGGTCTCAGCGGATTTTACTAACCGACCCGTGTTAGTAAATCTTGACCGGGAACTTTATCTGATAATATATTTCTGGTATTGTCATTTCCCAAAGTCAATTACAAATTACTTTGTAACTGCGTACTACATTATATATTATCGGATATTTTTCTAATATATACATATCACTAAATCATATTTAGTTTCAATCTAATCGTAATTAGATCGAATATGTATATAAAAGCAAGAAGTACTACCATAAATTAAGTAATATTATGGAAAAATGAATTATTTGTATTCATGAATCGGACATGAATACGATCCGGATTGGCACTCTGAGCACCAACCCAAACAATCACCCAATTCACCCACCCTCTTTTGTATATAGTTGATTGTTTGTTGTGCACTTGTAGGTAATTTCATCAATAACTTCTAAATTCTTACAGATTTTAATAAACTATTTTATCAGTATTTCATCTAAACCTATTGATGATGTGGTACGTTTCCATTTTGCCGATGTGGCGAGTTCTATTGGCCATATTTTAATGATGATAGTAGTTATGTTAATGTTCTCAATGGCTTTAATGGCGATGAAGTTCGAGTACCTACATCAAGTTCGATTGCTTTACATTATATTCTGCCGAGTACATTAGATGGGTGTGTTTAGGTTGGTCCTCCTTTAGAAGTGGTCGAAGAGGGGAGTGTGATTTGACGGACTACTTTGGTTTGTTACTTTGTGGAGGTAAGAAGTTCCATTTTCCAGTGGTAAATTCTATTGCGCACAAGATTTGGGGGAAGTGTGGTTTGGGGAAAGTTTGGTTTGCGTGAATATATCTTTAGATAGTGGTTTCTTTTTGTTCAAGTTTGTTAATTTCCAATATGCTTGTGTAATGTTAGGGCGAGCTTCTTGGCATATGGCTAATTGGCCATTGGTTTTTAAGCATTTGCAATCGAGTTTACCTCTTACTAAGGAAGATGTTTTCAAGATCCAGGTGTGGGTTCGACTTTTCAATGTGTCGTTTGAGTATTGGAATTCTAAGTAACTTATTTATGTGGCTAGTGCGGTTTGCTGCCCTCTTCATGCTGATCATGTTATCCTTTCTAGGAAGAGACTTAGATATACTCGAGTTTTTGTTGAGATTGATACTAGATATGATTTAGTTTGAGATTTCGATTTTCAGTGTTCTAATGATATGTGGATCAAGGTGAAAGCATATATTATATGGATTCCAATGAAGTCTGATATTTGCGGAGTTTTTGGACATTCTTTGAGTTTTTATCCTATGGATGTTTCTAAAATAGAGGATCATAAGGCTTCAAAAGTTTTGGTGCCTAAGGCTAAAACTCATTTAATGTTGTGCAAGAGTCGGCTATGGAGAAGAATGAGGATTAGGTTACGGTTTCAAGAAAGAAGACAGGTCAGGATGTGGTTAAGGTCACTTCTATTGAGCCTCTTAAGAATGTGGTTCTGGTTGATCACGATCAGGTTATTATTCCGGGTGAGGGATCTTCTAAGGGTATGAAAGTTTTTATTTTTGACAAGTGGGAGAAAGGTGAATGTACTCCTATTTTTACTTCGATGATTGTTACGGTTGAGGAGGTTGACATGATTGTGAGTGAGAGTGGTGTGATTAAATAGGTGGAAGTGGTTGTGAGTGAGAATGAAGAAGATTGTGATTCACTTTACTCCAATGTCAACTCCTTGGCTGTTAAGGGTAAGGATTCTTTAGAGAAAAAGAAGCCGGGTCCGGGTGGCAAGAATTAGAAGAGCCCAGGTGGTAAGAAGAGCAAAAGCATCATTTTCCTTTGTGGGAGTAGATGGATATGATTGTCTTTGTGAAGAGTTTCTCTTCTTGACATATTTTTAATGATTTTTGGTTGTTGAAATATTCAGAGTTTGAATGACCTTATCAAACATGATGAAGTTCAAAGATTTTTTTCGAAATGATAAACTGTTTTTGTGTGGGTTGGTTGAGAATAAGATTAAGGAGAATAATATTCTGGGTGTCTCTAGAATTATTAATCCTTCTTGCAAATTATTGTAATTCTAATTTTGTTTAACCACAAGTGACGGCAACTATAAAGTTTTATTTGCCAATATGATAAAATGGAGATTTTGAACTAAAAACAAAAAGAGAAAAATCAAGAGAAATATACCTTAATTCATAAGAAAATAAATAATTTTTTCAAACTTTTAAGTAAGGAGCAAATTTTATAATAAATTTTTTATTTATATACGACATTTATTAATTGTGCTTAGATTCTTTTATAATTTTGCTAATGCACTTATTATTAATAATGTGAGAAATCTTGTGTAAATAAGAGATTTCAATATATATTTTTTACTCTTTAAAATATATTAAAATCAAATATTCAATGAAAGCCTTAAAAATTAATAGAATTTTGAATATTTCCACATTTTAATGGAATTTTTAAAATACCGTGGGCAAAAAAATGTGAGGATGAGTCGTTCAGTATAGTTACGCGGGGCCGTTGGATTTTCATCCAAGACCTGCATGTTAAACGATAAAAAAAATTGGAGAGAATTTTTTCTTTTCTCCAAATCTGAAAATACTGTAGGTGATTCTAATAAGCCACCCCGGACCCAAAAATGTGTCCCGATCCATTGGACACAACCACACAATGATCAAGTGGGTCCTCAGATCTGTTCATACTACCGGATAGTCCGGATCCAAGACGTGCCATGCATAATGCAGAACCACCGACACCCGGACCGAATTTGCTAGAAATTAAAAACAAATCTAAGATCTTGCCACGTGGCAATCTCCAAAACAATGGATATATATATGTATATATATATATGTATATATGTATAATGCAGCCGAGTGTAAGACCGCGTTAATCTGTGGGCATCCACTACAACACTACCCACGTCAAAGGCTACACTCTTACGCATCCTATCATTGTACCCTTAGAAATAGGCCTAATTATATCTGCCTTCCTAAGCTTTTACGATTCATTAACTAAGGTGTAGTTTACCTATTCTTATCAAATAGACCCTTGATTCCGAGAGGGTACAAACCCAACTCAACCTGCGGATCAATGAGCGACCAGTGCTGGTTGAGTTGGATTAGGAAATTTTCTAACTCAATTGGTTGGATTTGGTCAATCCGCGGATTGAAACAAATTTCAATCCATAATTCTTATATGTTAATTATTATTTAATTTTTTATATTTTTGTAATTTTATATGATTAAATTTTATGTTCTTAATATTTTTTTTCCCATCCTATACGTGTTTATTTTATATGTAATGTAAATTATTGAATCTTTTTATATTAAAGTTTCAATTTTTTTTCAGAAAAATAAAAATAAATCCGACCTATACAATCCAACCCACAATCTGCTCGAATTGTTCAAATCGAGTTATGCAGTGTTGACGGACGATTTCCGTCCCATGGGTAGTTTCAAGATAACACACCCAAGATAACCTTCCATCAACCTTGAATTTGTTTGGTTATGAGGAGACCAAAAGTAAATTTAGTAAAAGGTGAGAAAAACGCACAAGTTGACAAGAGAGTTTTAACGTGATTCGGCGGAGCAAGTCTAATCTACGTCCACGGGCACAAAGTGAGGTGTTGCTTTTATTACCAAAACCAGACTCGGCCGACCTATTTGTGGGCTGGTCTGAAGAAAAACCGAGCTGTTTGATCTCTTTTGTTTTTACAAGTAGTGTTCACTTATTTCTTACAAAATTTTCCCCAACCCCCTACAAATGAAACTAACTCTCCTTTATATACCCCAGGAGTTACAACACTATTCCCATGCCTCAATAACGTCACCTACGTGACCTTCCGATTGATTGACGGGCTCTCTACCCCAAGTCTGTTTTCGCCGAAAGTAAAACCTGACACCTGACAGCTTGTCACATCACTCTGTTTATCTTCTGCCACACGCAATATACTAGATCCAGCCTATAAAGATCTTTCAAACAGTAACACATATCATAGATGCCCTGATCACACATCGGTCTCCAAATGATCAGCCAGATGGTTAACCGGACTACCAAAACTGATCTCGGCCCGACCCAAAACGTCTGAGCTCATTTTATGTGGTACTGAAGGTGAAACAAAACTGAACTGAGCTACCGGGCTCCTTCTGTGGTCGGTCCGAACTGTCCTGAACTGTACAACCATCTTACGTGATCGGTCTCTACTCTGATGTGGTCGGTCTCTGAATCTGTACCATACTGTGTGCTCTGGTCGGCCAGATATGGAAAACTGTGTCAGGACTCTCTTTCTGGCCGAGGAATAACTCAAACCCTCTGAACATTTGACCCTATAAAAAGGAAAATCTCATCTCTGCCCTTGCCGAACTGTTCAAAGTACTTGTCACAAAAAACACCATCAACATCTGTCCCTTAGTTCTCTGTATCAACGAGTTAACGAGTTGATGCTGGGAACTATAAAAAAGATGGTGTGCTGATCAACCGGTTGGTGGTCGCTCCATAAACCACAAAGAAAACTGCCTCCGCTGCCAATCAGGTCTTCCCTTGACATCTTCATGTGCTCGGTCACTGAGGATTCTGATGCCCATTCAAATGATTCTCTGACTGGAAGCAAATTCCCCATTTACCCTTCTGGTAGCCGTCCCAACAGAAGACGAAGCTCTTCATGTCGTCCAGACCGAAACTGACATCCCTTTTTACGAGCGTATATAAGAGATCTTGCCTCCCACATCAGATAAAGATAAACATGCTGCCCAATTCCCTTTTTTGATGCTTATCTCTGAATGCTTTCTTTCTTGTCTTCCATACTTAGCATGATTCCAAATTTTAACTTGCTATCTGGTTCTTTCGAACCTGGATGTGAGAAAAGGTCCTGATCCTGACCAATTCGAACCCGGCCATAAGGGGAATGCTCTGTCCCCGAGCCGATGATGATGCACTCGGTGTGACGTAACCCGACCCCGAGGTAGAAGAAACACTTGGCTCTGGGGGAATGTCACCTCTCCAGACCAATAAATATCCGACCATGGGGGAATGCTCCGTCCCCATGCCGATGAAAAACCTCTCGGTGGGACGTAACCCGACCCCGAGGTAGAAGAAACACTTGGCTCTGGGGGAATGTCACCTCCCCAAACCAACAAAGATCCGGCAATGGGGGAATGCTCCGTCCCCATGCCGATGAAAAGCCTCTCGGTGGGACGTAACCAGACCCCGAGGTAGAAGAAACACTTGGCTCTGGGGGAATGTCACCTCCCCAGACCAATAAAGATCTAGCCATGGGGGAATGCTCTGTCCCCATGCCGATGAAAAGCCTCTCGGTGGGACGTAACCCGACCCCGAAGTAGAAGAATAGATAGCCTCGGCGGAATGAGTCCAGCCCCGAGCAGACGGAACAAAGCACCGGCGGAACGAATCCAGCCCCGAACAGATGGAGCAATACAGACTCGGTGGAACGAATCCAGCCCCGAGCTGGTGGAATAATACAGACTCGGCGGAACGAATCCAGCCCCGAGTTGGTGGAACAATACAGACTCGGCGGAATGAATCCAGCCCGAGCTGGTGGAACATAACAAACTCGACGAAATGAATCCAGCCCTGAGCTGGTGGAGTATTTGAGACTTAAACGAGGGAAGATTTTCAACCTTTGAGGCTCTGCGGATCCTGGCGCGGGCGTCCCCTTGCCAGACCAGTGAAAAACGAAAATTGGAACAAAGTAAACTTAAAAAAAAAATGGAGGTGACTTAACACATACCCCAAACAAATTCAAGAGAAAAACAGCAGCACGGGTGCTCCGAGGCGGCGTCCTACCCGAGTCCCCCAAAACACAATTTTGAACCTTACAATTCAGTGTCCCGACTAACCAGGCTACGGATACACCGATCCGGGCGGTCAGGAAAATCCCCACGGGGGATATGGACACCCCGTGTATGCCTTCCCTGGGTGGTACTCAGTGGGATTCACCAGCCAACTCGTAGGGGCAGAACCCTCCCTAGGTCCGGTTTACCCGAGACTCCTGCAATCAAGGTGACCATTCGGCCAAACCCAAGCCAGATGATCTGATGGTACTCAGCAGGACTCACCAGCTGACTCGTAGGGGAAGAAACCTCCCTAGGTCCGGTTTACCCGGGATCATGATGGTTATGGAGGCAATTAAGCCATCCCCACGCCATACTCTCCGATATTCTTCAGCAGAACTCACCAGCCGACCTGAATGGGGAGAAACGTCATTGGGTCCGATTTACTCGAGCTATTCCTCAAAGATACGAGTTATGAGGTTGTAACGCTCTGGCCTCGGGGGTTTGATAATGACACCAATGAGTGGTGTGCCACGAGGGGTTTGCTCGTTTCCCACATGTACTACATCCCTTGCTGCGTTCTGGATCCTCAAAAGTGAAAGGAGTCAGGTCAGGATATTTCCACCCGGGGGTTTGATAATGACACCCGGGATTGGCGTGCCACGGGCTTGGTGCCCTTCCTGACTTCCGATTACCCCTTCGCATCGAGCACATCCCAAGAATATTGAACATAGTTTTCGCATTCAATCAACAAGCAAGTAAAATGGACAAGTTTCTTAATTCGAAAGATAAATCCTTATTCATATTCAAGGGACCTATCGCTCTTCTTACAACTCTCTGCGGGTCATTTCGAGAGAGGCTCTTACAATAATTTTCTGGTTCTAGCTTCGTAGCCCGATCACAGCTTTTAGTCTGAACTCCATTCCACAGCTCAATGAGGAGAGCTATTGCCGACCCTCTCTCTCCTTGGGATCCCTTTCCCTTTTCCGTTCAGACCAGCTTCCGCTCTGCCGCTGAACTCTCCAACGACCTATGGTTTCCACCTTCTACCATCGTCTTACTATGTAAGCTGTTTCTTGTTCTGTCCCCACATATGGTGCCAATTGTTGATGGACGATTTTCATCTCAGGGGTAGTTTCGAGATAACACACCCGAGATAACCTTCCATCAACCTTGAATTTGTTTGGTTATGGGGAGACCAAAGGAAAATTTATTAAAAGGTGAGAAAAATGCACAAGTTGACAAGAGAGTTTTAACATGGTTTGGCGGAGCAAGTCCAACCTACGTCCACAGGCACAAAGTGGGGGTGTTATTTTTATTACCAAAACCAGACTCGGCCGACCTGTTTGTGGGCTAGTCTGAAGAAAAACCGAGCCGTTTGATCTCTTTTGTTTTTACAAGTAGTGTTCACTTCTTTCTTATAAAAATTTCCCCAACCCCATACAAATGAAACTAACTATCCTTTATATACCCCAAGAGTTACAACACTATTCCAACGCCTCAATAAAGTCACCCACGTGACCTTCCGATTGATTGACGGGCTCTCTACCCTAAGTCTGTTTTCGCCGAAAGTAAAACCCGACACCTGACAGCTTGTCACATCACTCTATTTATCTTCTGCCACACGCAATATACTAGATCCAACCTATAAAGATCTTTCAAACAGTAACACATATCAGAGATGCCCTGATCACACATCGGTCTCCAAATGATCAGCCAGATGGTTAACCGGACTACCAAAACTGATCTCGGCCCGACCCAAAACGTCTGAGCTCATTTTATGTGGTACGGAAGGTGAAATAAAACTGAACTGAGCTACCGGGCTCCTGCTGTGGTCGGTCTGAACTGTCCTGAACTGTCTAACCCATCTTCTGTGATCGGTCTCTACTCTGACATGGTCGGTGTCTAAATCTGAACCATACTGTGTGCTCTGGTCGGCCAGATATGAAAAACTGTGTCAGGACTCTCTTTCTGGCCGAGGAATAACTCAAACCCTCTGAACATTTGACCCTCTAAAAAGGAAAATCTCATCTCTGCCATTGCCGAACTGTTCAAAGTACTTGTCACAAAAAACACCATCAACATTCGTCCCTTAGTTCTCTCTATCAACGAGTTAACGAGTTGATGCCGGGAACTATAAAAAAGATGGTGTGCTGATCAACCGATTGGTGGTCGCTCCATAAACCACAAAGAAAACTGCCTCTACTGCCAATCAGGTCTTCGCTTGCCATCTTCATCTGCTCGGTCACTGAGGATTCTGATGCCCATTCAAATGATTCTCTGACTTGAAGCAAATTCCCCATTTACCCTTCTGGTAGCCATCCCAACAGAAGACGAAGCTCCTCATGTCGTCCAGATCGAAACTGACATCCCTTTTTACGAGGGTATATAAGAGATCCTGCCTCCCAGATCATATCAAGATAAACATGCTGCCCAATTCCCTTTTCTGATGCTTATCTCTGAATGCTTTCTTTCTTGTCTGCCATACTTAGCATGATTACAAATTTTAACTTGCTATCTGGTTCTTTCGAACCTGGATGTGAGAAAAGGTCCCGATCCTGACCAATTCGAACCCAGCCATAAGGGGAATGCTTTCCCCGAGCCGATGATGATGCACTCGGTGAGACGTAACCCGACCCCGAGGTAGAAGAAACACTTGGGTCTGGGGGAATGTCACCTCTCCAGACCAATAAATATCCGACCATGGGGGAATGCTCTATCCCCATGCCGATGAAAAACCTCTCGGTGGGACGTAACCCGACCCCGAGGTAGAAGAAACACTTGGCTCTGGGGGAATGTCACCTCCCCAGACCAACAAAGATCCAGAAATGGGGGAATGCTCCGTCCCTATGCCGATGAAAAGCCTCTCGGTGGGACGTAACCCGACCCCGATGTAGAAGAAACACTTGGCTCTGGGGGAATGTCACCTCCCCAGACCAATAAAGATCCAGCCATGGGGGAATTCTCCGTCCCCATGCAGATGAAAAGCCTCTCGATGGGACGTAACCCGACCCCGAAGTAGAAGAATAGATAGACTCGGTGGAATGAATCCAGCCCCGATCCGGTGGAACAAAGCACCGTTGGAACGAATCCAGCCCCGAGCAGGTGGAGCAATACAGACTCGGTGGAACGAATCCAGCCCCGAGCTGGTGGAATAATATAGACTCGACGGAACGAATCCAGCCCCGAGCTGGTGGAACAATACAGACTCGGCGAAATGAATCCAGCCCCGAGCTGGTGGAACATAACAAACTCGACGAAATGAATCCAGCCCCGAGCTGGTGGAGTATTTGAGACTTAAACGAGGGAAGATTTTCAACCTTTGAGGCTATGCGGTTCCTGGCGCGGGCATCCCCTTGCTAGACCAGTGAAAAACGAAAATTGGAACAAAGTAAACTTAAACAGAAAATGGAGGTGACTTAAAACATACCCCAAACAAATTCAAGAGAAAAACAGCAGCACGGGTGCTCCGAGGCAGCGTCTTACCCGAGGCCCCCAAAACACAATTTTGAACCTTACAATTCAGTGTCCCGGCTAACCAGACTACGGATACACCGATCCGGGCGGTCAGGAAAATCCCCACGGGGGACATGGACACCCCGTGTATGCCTTCCCTGGGTGGTACTCAGTGGGATTCACCAGCCAACTCGTAGGGGCAGAAACCTCCATAGGTCCGGTTTACCCGAGACTCCTGCAATCAAGGTGACCATTCGGCGGTGGTCTAATGTTACTCAACATGACTCACCAGCCGACTCGTAGGGGAAGAAACCTCCCTAGGTGTGGGACACAGGAACTGGGCGACGCATCTGTCCCGGGCTCGCGGCCCGGTTGGGAGTACGGAGTAGCCACATGGGACTAAACCGGAGAATAATGGAGTCGACACCCGGTGCGAACCGGGAAAATGAGATTTAATGCCGCACTCACCCCTCGCAAGGGAAGACCTCAAACCGTTGGGTTCGGAATGGTCCCTTACTTATGTCACTTGTAATGAAAGGATTTGTGTAATAATTTAATCAAGCTTAAGTAACACTTATTTCCAAGAGTATCATGCTTCTAAATCCATATGCGCAAACATAAAACTTACACCTAAATTTGCATATATTTCACTTATAAGATTGCATGCTTGAGAGTATATCAAAATAACAATGAACATACAACTTCATAGGCATATCGTATTCATGGAAACACAAGCACACAATAACCACGCAGGCACACATAAAAGCGAATCAAATAACAGCGAACATGTGATTTCATAGACATATCATACTTATACATGCAAAAGCATAAACAAATAGCCATTATATGTTCATGCGTGAATAAAAGAGTCAACTAAGTACATAATGCAAAAAGACACTTAAAGATGCAATTAGGCATTAAAGTGAGCATGTTATGACGTGGTGCAAAAGAAGATAACTAATATGGACACAAGCACACATGTGAGCACTTTTTCAAGTGGTACGTGGAATTGTATCCCAAGTACAGACCGCACTACCGTCCATTCGGAATCGGCTACTGAATTTATGTCTGAGTTTCCATCCGATATACCACAAGAAATAATACTCAAATGCTATCACGACATGGATATATGAATTGTAATACATTAAACACATTGTACTCATACATGTGAGGAATACAGATGAATGATACCTACACAATCTTGCGTAACACAGAGAAGCAATCAGATTCATCATACGAAGGGATAGCTACTAGGAACAATTATGTATGAAATCTGATGAAAATGACTCAGTTCAGTGGGTGTGCGTTCGCGTAGCGTTCGAGAACGCGTTCGAACGGAAAACAGAAGGTTCGCGTTCTTATAGCGTTCGAGAACGCGTTCGAACGTAGCCAGACCTGATGCATGAAACACTAAAAAATGCGTGCGCGTTCGCGTAGCGTTCGAGAACGTGTTCGAATGGTAAACAGAAGGTTTACGTTCGTGTGGCGTTCGAGAACGCGTTCGAACGAAACCAGACCTGATGCATGATGAAACTAAGAAAATGCGTGCCCGTTCGCGTAGCGTTTGAGAACGCGTTCGAACGGTAAACAGAAGGTTCACATTCGTATGGCGTTCGAGAACGCGTTCGAACGGAACCAGACCTGATGCATGCAACACATTCATAGACAAAAAATCCACAATGTGGGACCTCACTTATCCGATTGAACTCATCTCGCATCCAATCGAGTATACACCAATCGGCGCGGCAAAGCTTCGTGGTAAAGGGTTTTAACCCCTCCAAATAGAGGACCTTTCATCGCATTTACTAAGCCCATGCGCTCAATTGAATCATGCATACAAAGAATTAAAAAAAACAATAATATCAAACTTAGTATGCCCGATTGAACTTATCTTGCATTCAACCGAACACACATCAACCGGCGCGGCAAAACATCATGGTAAAGGATTTTAATCCCTCCAAATAGGGGATCTTTCATCGCACTTACTAAGCCCATGCGCTCGATTGAATCATGCATACAAAGAATTAAAAAACAATAATATCAAACTTAGTATGCCCGATTGAACGTATCTTGCATTCAACCGAACACACATCAACCGGTGCGGCAAAGCATCGTGGTAAATGATTTTAACCCCTCCAAATAGGGGACCTTTCATCGCACTTACTAAGCCCATGCGCTCGATTGAATCATGCATACAAAGAATTAAAAAACAATAATATCAAACTTAGTATGCCCGATTGAACGTATCTTGCATTCAACCGAACACACATCAACCGGCGCGGCAAAGCATCGTGGTAAAGGATTTTAACCTCTCCAAGTAGGGGACCTTTCATCGCACTTACTAAGCCCATGCGCTCGATTGAATCACGCATACAAAAGTAACATGCAGAATTCAAATGACGAAAAATAATTAAATCAAAGCAATATAAGACAAAAGAAAGTTTCATTTACTCAAGCGGTACGTGGAGTTGTATCCCGAGTACAGATCATACTACCGTCCATTCGGAATCGGCTATGAAATTTATGTCCGGGTTTCCATCCGATATACCGCGAGAGTTGACACATCTTTCGTTTTATTCCAAAGCCACAACATACCATATCTCATAATCCATGCATATTTATCTACTCAAGGGCCACAACATGCATTTCATCATAACAATCATGCAAGCAATATTCAATAAATAATACAAATAAAACAGAAAATGAATGTGAAAAATACCCTCAGGTCTAACCTTTTATGTCGACTTTCGAACTCGCGTTTCACGGCCGTCGGAAGGGCTATCACACCGTTACTTCTTCGGTTCACTGGTTTAGCGTCTTGGCTCACTGTTTTGCTATTTTGCTTGCTGTTTGGCCTCCGTTTTGCTGTTGTTTGGCCTCCACTTTGCTACTGTTTCCTCTGTATTTCTGCTTGCTGTTCAGGTCACTGTTTTGGGTGTTTTTTGAAGGCTTTAAGTGCAGTTTTTTAGTTACTGTTTTAAGGATTAAAAGTATAGTTTTTAGTTACTGGTTTAGGTGATTTAGGGGCTGTTTTGGGGTATTTTTGATGCTGTTTTAAGGTGATTTCGGGCTACTGTTTTAAGGTCGTTTTGCTGCTGTTTTGGGCGTGTATGGCTGCTGTATGGAAGTATGATTTTCGGTGATTAGGGGAAGGAGATGAAGAGAATTTTTGTGTTATTTCTTTGTAGTATGTGTGAACTTGAGAGAATGGAGAGTGGACAGAATTTTGGCTTCTTTTCCTTGTGAAAAACGTGAACTAGAGAGAGAGGGAGAGGGTTTGGGTGGTGGTTGTTTATATACAGAATGGCTAGGGCTTCACCTTGTCTCACAAGGAATATGATCTTGGTTTCTAATTTAGGCTTCTCAAGAATGGCATACACAAGATTGAGGGGGGGCAAAATATTATAAATTAGGAAGTTACAAGATTAGATTGGTGTTGATTAGGAAGTCAAATATTTTTAATTAGTAAATATATTATTTAGTTATGAATGATTATATTTGATTAGTTTATATTAGGCATATACTTATTTTATGTTTGGTAAATATGTTATTTATTTTGGTAGGTGATTATTTAGATTTTATTTGTTTTATTTAATTTGGTATATGACTTAATTAATTATTTTATTTAATTACATCATCTAATTAATATTTAACTTAATATTTGATTTAATTTGGGTGTGTTTTAAGTGGGCTTGGGCTAGGCTAGGGTGCATGAGGCTAACAGTAAAACCAGAAATACCGATACCGTTCGAACGCCAATTCGAACGCGACACGAACGCCCGCAATCTGCCTGACGTTCGAACGCGTTTAAGAACGCAGCACGAACGGAAATAGTGAACACGTGAAACGACTTTGATAGCATACTCATCCTGAATTTCCCCTTCCGATACCGTTTCTTGCGACTTCCGTGACTTAAAAGGTAGTGCCTCCAACTGAGACTTATCAACGGGTTTCACATGTAAAAATACAATGCCTACACTAGGTCCGGTATACCCGGGAGCATGATGGTCATTGAGGCAATTAAGCCATCCCCACGCCATACTCTCCGATAGTCTTCAGCGGAACTAACCAGCCGACCTGAATGGGGAGAAACGTCATTGGGTCCGATTTACTCGAGCTATTCCTCAAAGATGCGAGTCATGAGGTAGTAACGCTCTGGCCTCGGGGGTTTGATAATGACACCAATGAGTGGTGTGCCACGAGGGGTTTGCTCGTTTCCCACATGTACTCCATCCCTTGATGTGTTCTGGATCCTCAAAATTGAAAGGAGTCAGGTCGGGATATTTCCACCCGGGGGTTTGATAATGACACTCGAGATTGGCATGCCACGGGCTTGGTGCCCTTCCTGACTTCCGATCACCCCTTCGCACCGAGCACATCCCAAGAATATTGAACATTGCTTTCGCATTCAATCAACAAGCAAGTAAAATGGACAAGTTTCTTAATTAGAAAGAGAAGTCCTTATTCATATTCAAGGGACCTATCGCCCTTCTTACAACTCTCTGCGGGTCATTTCGAGTGAGGCTCTTACAATAATTTTCTGGTTCTAGCTTCGTAGCCCGATCACAGCTTTTAGTCTGAACTCCATTCCACAGCTCAATGAGGAGAGCTATTGCCGACCCTCTCTCTCCTTGGGATCCATTTCCCTTTTTCCGTTCAGACCAGCTTCCGCTCTGCCGCTGAACTCTCCAACGACCTATGGTTTCCACCTTCTACCATCGTCTTACTATGTAAGCTGTTTCTTGTTCTGTCCCCACATACGGTGCCAACTGTTGATGTACGATTTTCGTCCCAGGGGTAGTTTCGAGATAACACTCCCGAGATAACCTTCCATCAACCTTGAATTTGTTTGGTTATGGGGATACCAAAGGAAAATTTAGTAAAAGGTGAGAAAAACGCACAAGTTGACAAGAGAGTTTTAACATGGTTTGGCGGAGCAAGTCCAACCTACGTCCACAGGCACAAAGTGTGGGTGTTACTTTTATTACCAAAACCAGACTCGGCCGACCTGTTTGTGGGCTAGTCTAAAGAAAAACCGAGCCGTTTGATCTCTTTTGTTTTTACAAGTAGTGTTCACTTCTGTCTTATAAAAATTTCCCCAACCCCATACAAATGAAACTAACTATCCTTTATATACCCCAGGAGTTACAACACTATTCCAACGCCTCATAACGTCACCCACGTGACCTTCCGATTGATTGGCGGGCTCTCTACCCCAAGTCTGTTTTCGCCGAAATTAAAACCTAACACCTGACAACTTGTCACATCACTATGTTTATCTTATGCCACACGTAATATACTGGATCCAGCCTATAAAGATCTTTCGAACAGTAACACATATCAGAGATGCCCTGATCATACATCGGTCTCCAAATGATCGGCAAGATGGTTAACTGGACTACCAAAACTGATCTCGGCCCGACCCAAAATGTCTGAGCTCATTTTCCGTGGTACTGAAGCTGAAGTAAAACTGAACTGAGCTACCGGGCTCCTGTTGTGGTCGGTCTGAACTGTCCCGAACTGTCTGACCCATCTTCTGTGATCGGTCTCTACTCTGATATGGTCGATCTCTAAATCTGTACCATACTGTGTGCTCTGGTCTGCCAGATCCGGAAAACTGTGTCCATACTCTCTTTCTGGCCGAGGAATAACCCAAACCCTCTGAACACTTGACCATCTAAAAGGGAAAATATCATCTCTGCCCTTGCCGAACTGTTCAAAGTACTTGTTACAAAAAAATACCATCAACATGTAGATTATGCTGACTCCAACTCGACCCCAATATTCTCAACTGAATTATTTTGAAATGATCCAAATACCCTTAGACTATTTGGCGAAGGACAGTTTGTTAGAGTCTTCAGCTATATCGCTGGAATTTTTTTCCCTATGAATAGAGGTGAGAAAAATCGATTTCGATTCCGATTCCGCGTGGAATCGGAACCTACCTGAAAAAAATCGGTTCCTAACTAAGTGTAACCAGAACCTATCCAATTGAAAAAGGTACCATATTAATCGATTTCAATTCGGTTCCGCGAGGAACCGGAACCTACCCGGAAAAAGTTGGTTCCAATTCAATTCTGGTTTGGTTCTGGTCCGGTTCTAATTTACCCTATTTATTTATTATTGTCAAATTTGAAAATACAACTATTTCTCACAGTTGAATATGACATAATATTTTTGGCAATTTTCCATACAGAAATAAAATAGTAAATAAAACCACATATTATATAATATTTTTGACTCAATACATAACATTATTGTAAGAAGTGTGTGAGTTTAAATTGAGTTTTAATTGGGTTATGAAATTGAATTTTAATTGGATCATGAAATTGAGTTTAAATTGGGTTTTAATTTGGATTATGAAATTGGTTCTAAATTTGGTTTTAATTTGGTTCCGAAATTGGTTTTAAATTCGGTTCCCAAAATAGGTTTTCGTTCGGTTCCAATTTCGTCCATGACAAAACCAGATCTGGACCGTTTAAATTCAATTCTTCCATTATGGAACATGAACCGATTCCGATTCCAAATCCGAAAAATTGATCTGGTTCCAACGATTCCGGATAGAACCGGAACTGGTGCTCAACCCCAATATGAAGTAACACTAATATCATATTGGCAATATGTTGACAACTCAATTCCAAACATAAAATAATAATAATAATAATAATAATAATAATAATAATAATAATAATAATATCTATATAAAAGTTAACCATTTTTAAGTATTCACATCGCGCCACGGGGCAGCTTCGTATTAAAATTATAAAAATTAATTAATAAATATATTAAATAAAATACATATTACAATAAAAATACATATTATGATTTTATAAGAATTCTATTGTAACAAGAAAACATATTATAATATCTTATTGAAATAAAAAACAAATTATTAAATTATCTAAAATTATTTATTTATTATTAAATTATAAAATTAAAATATCTATGTAATTATTTTTTATTATTAAATTATTAAATTAAAATAATAAATTATGAAAATAAGAAACATATTACAATATAAAAACATAATCAACTATTAAAATAAAAAATCAATTAATTTAACTAATTAATTAATTAATATTTAAATTTATTATTATTAAATTATAAGATTAAATAAAGAAACCTATTACAATAATAAAACATATTATAATCTTTCATTAAAATAAAAAAAAAATATATGTGGCAGTTAATCTCTACAATTAACCTCTAAAATTAAATTTTTATTATTAAATTATAAAATTAAAATATATTTACAATTAATTTTTTATTAAATAAAAAACCTATCTATCTATATCTATACAAAAGTTAAACATTTTCAAATCTCCACATCACGACACGTGACACCTTTATATTAAAGTTATAAAGTTAAATTAATAAATCTATTAAATAAAATTCATATTATAATTTTATAAGAATTCTATTGTAGCAATAAATATTTTTTTTTATACTATCCTATTGAAATAAAAAATTACTTTTAAATTATCTATATTTAACCTAATCTCTACAATTATTTTTTAATATTAAATTATAAAATTAAAATATCTCTATAATTATTTTTTATTATTAAATTACAAAATAAAAATAATAAATTATTAACATACGAATCCTATTATAATATAAAACATAATCTACTGTAAAAGTAAGAAACCTATAAATTTAATTAATTAATTAATATTTTAATATTTTATTATTAGAAAGTTATGAAATTAAAATAAAGAATCATAATATCAAATGTGCAAACTTGTCCGAGTTGAAAAGGCCCAACCAGTTTACATCTCACAGTAAAAGCTCCAAACAACTTTAAATGATCGGGGACCCAAACATAAGCATAATGGAGACTTCTATAGGATAACACTTATGCGCTCTCATGTGGGCTTAAAGGGTATGGCTTAGGCTATTATCGGCAAATGATTGCCCGTAACTAGATCTCCCCACTCAATGGTCTAATCGACCAAGTGAATACACCTTTTTTTTATACATAAGGATACAAAGGGTTGCCCACAACTAGGTTTCCTCACTCAAGGGTCCAATCAACCAAATGAACGCACCATAATACCCAAGGGTAAATGCCGATAAATGATGGTTATCATCACATACTAATCCACCTAATTGAGTGAAGATGATTTCTCGATACATGACGCCATCGAGGCTAAAAGGGTATGCAAAAAGATGAAAACATGGTTCTTTTCGATCTCGCCATAGATACTACAAGGTATTTTTTCGGGGTCGATTCTCTATCCCCAGTGGAGTCGCCATCTATAGGAACGGAGCGAGATTTATCCATACGCCTATGATATCAGCGACCACTATATTATTGGGCTCGCATTTCGTAGAGAGTACGGATAGTCCCGCGAGGGGACTAACAGGAGAATAATGGAGTTGCCACCCTGTATGAGACACTATGAATGATTTAAGGCCACACTATACCCCTTGCAAGGTCCGACCTTAAACCCGTTTGGGTTCGGAATGGCCCTTACTGATTCCAGTATAATATTTATACTTGAATGAGGTATCCTCACATCTTATAATGTAATCACACACAAGGAAATTTGTATAACACACAATAGCGAAAACCTGAATTATAAAAGCAATAAATAAGCATCAATGAATTATTACAACATTCATAAAATAACAATGAAGTGGATCTGGACAAGCATCATACAGGCTTGGCCTCAGAAAGGTAGACTGAACATGGCCATAGTAGGCCAAACATAATATTCAAACTCCAGCCGAAATAGAGAGAAGTCTAGCCGGACATATCACGTACTCACTGGCACAAAATCACAGTGACAATAGATAAACAACTTGATAGACACTAAATAACAATGATTCTAATAATGATATAATAAAAGTTCCAACAATAATAAATATAATGCAACAAAGGCAATCAGATAGGCTAAAACATGCATTTAGTGGGCCTGACATGATGGGTGCCTGGTGGGATATAATAGTGTATGTCCGATCGGACCTTGTTAAAGTCAGGTCGGACAGACTGCGAAACCCAGAAACATAGAAACATGTTTATACTAACACGAATATAGTAAACAAGTATTATAGATGCATTTATAATGAGCTAACCATCCCCTAGTAGTATGTGACATTGTATCCCGAGTGCGAACCATATTACCGTTCATTCGAAATTAGATATGGAACTTACGTCTAGGTTTCCATTCTATATACCACAAGGGTCATATGACCGAATATAACATATGTTCGACAAGACTTAAACGAGGTCTAGTAGGACATCATCCCCAGATCGCATATTGAACAGAACACATCATGAATATTATTTTAACCAGTCAAGTAAACGCATGTTTATTATCGAATAAAATAATAAATTATCATTACAAGCTTATCATCCATCAAAGTAGTAAGACCTAATAACTAAACATGCGTAAATGAATAATGACGAGCAAAAAGAAAAATAACTTAACAAGCGACAAGCTATAGAAAACAGTGAGATCAGTCAGATATATATATCTAGCCGGGTGTGTGTACAGGTTCTATGTCTGGCCGAAAATATTGTGTCACAGGAAAAAATCTCAAGATCCAGTGATTGGCAATCTGTCTGCAGTTACAGCTCGATTTATGTCTGGTCGGATGTAGGATTTTAGATATATATCCGGCCAGACTTAATCAGTCTCATGTTTTTAGCTGATTGGATTTTGCAAGTGAAATGACAACTCAATATATATCCGACGATCATATAATTTAAAATATATGTCTGACCGGATATAATTAAATCCCTAAACTTATGTAACTATCAATCTATTTGGTCAATGATAGCTGTAGCATGTCCGGTAGGATTTAGGGTTTTCAAGGTACATCCGGCTGACTTTACTAGCTAGAAATGAGTTTGGTCAGACATAGGTGATGTCCAATCGACTTTTGGATGTGTTATCTAGAGTTACTTTCTTTTCCGGAGTTCAACTTCACATTTCCCCAACTTTAAGAAGGCGTCCCCATAAGAAACCCATCATCGGGTTATGCGTAAAAATGTAAAGTCTACAATAGCCTCTTTGTTTCATTCTTCTCTGGAGGGACTATGTCATCCTCCAAGTATGCTACTATGGGTTTCATCTAGGAGTTGAGGAGTAATTGGACGGCCATCACTAGCTCTCCCCTCATGATACTTGATTTTTCCACTAGCTCGATTGGGACATTCTTTGGCAGCTATATGTCCAATGATGTTGTTAGTCGGGCCAGCGCATTTGCGTAGGAGCTATGGGCTCGTGGCACCTGACTGATCTCATAGTGTAATAGATTTTTAAGCATGTTCTTGGCTTGCTCTAGGTAGAATCCATGAATTATTACAACATTCATAAAATAACAATGAAGTGGATCTGGACAAGCATCATACGGGCTTGGCCTTAGAAAGGTCGACCGAACACGGCCATAGTAGGCCGAACATAATATTCAAACTCTAGCCGAACTTGAGAGAAGTCTAGCCGGACATATCACGTACTCAGAGGCACAAAATCACACTGAAAACAGATAAACTACTTGATAGACACTAAATAACAATGATTTTAATAATGATACAATAAAAGTTCAGTAATAATAAATGAAATGCAACAAAGGCAATCAGATAGGCTAAAACATGCATTTAGTGGGCCTGGCATGAAGGGTGTTCCTGGTGGGATATAATAGTGTATGTCCGACCGAACCTTGTTAAAATCAGGTCGGACATACTGCGAAACCCAGAAACATAGAAACATGTTTATACTAACACAGATTTAGTAAACAAGTATTCTAGATGTATTTATAATGAGATAACCATCCTCTAGTAGTATGTGACATTGTATCTCGAGTGCGAACCATATTACCATTCATTCGAAATCATATATGGAACTTACGTCTAGGTTTTCATCCTATATACCACAAGGGTCATATGACCGAATATAACATATGTCCGGCAAGACTTAAAACAAGTCTAGTAGGACATCATCCCCAGATCGCATATTGAACATAACACATCATGAATATTATTTTGACCAGTCAATTAAACAAATGTTTATTATCGATTAAAACAATAAATTATCAATACAAGCATATCATCCATCAAAGTAGTAAGACCTAACAACTAAACATGCGTAAATGAATAATGACGAGCAACAAGAAAAATAACTTAACAAGCGACAAGCTATAGAAAACAATGAGATCGGTCAGATATATGTATATCTACTCGGGTGTGTGTGTAGGTTCTATGTCTGGCCGGGGATATTGTGTCACAAGAACAGAATCTCAAGATCCGGTGATTGGCAATCTGTCTGCAGTTACAGCTCGATTTATGTCTGGTCGGACGTAGGATTTGAGATATATATCCGGCCAGACTTAATCAGTCTAAATATTATTTTTCTATGATAATTAGCCATAATTTCTCGAATCTAAATTGAAAAATATCAATAAATAGTAAAAGAAAATAATAAAACGAATCCTAAATAAATAAATAAATTCATCAACTTAAATTCGTATTCGATTCGTTTAATAAACGAATCGAATCGAATCGAACGAATAAACGAATCCTAACCCAAATTGTCACCCATAATCTGACGGATGACCAATCGTGAGTCGCTTTAGATTTTCATATCTCGAGCACTTAGCTCGTTTGCCAACCTTAGCCCAATAAGCAATGCTTAATATTCTGCCTAGTTGTTTGAGGTTGGGAAACCAAAACAAAATACATACTGTACCTCATGCCCCTCATGACTTTTCAGTAACATGTCTGTCTCTGCTTTACCTTCAGTTGAAGATCCGTCAAAATAGAGTCTGTTAAGGCCAGACCATTCCCCCGATACCCGTTGAGATCATAAATTCAGCAATGAAGTCTGTTAAGGCCAGACCATTTATTGCTGATTGTGGTCTGTATTCAATCTCAAACTAGGCTAGTTCTACAGCTCATTTGAGCAATCATCCCGAGGTGTTTGGCTTTTGCAACACATACTTTAAAGGATAACTTGTCAATACCTAAATGCTATGGGCTTAAAAATAAGGTCAAAACTTCCTGGACACGACGATCAGGCAATAATCAAAGCTTTTCCATCTATGGGTACCTCATTTCAGAGTCCAATAGTCATGTGCTTATGTAGTACACATGTCGCTGAATCTTTCTTTTTCTTTGATGAGAGTCACGCTGATCGCATTCTCATAAATAACCAAATAAATCATGAGTTTCCCCTATCTTTTGGCCTAAATAGCAATGAAGCCCTGCCCATGTAGTCTTTCAATTGTTGGAAGGTAACCTCGCACTCGTCGATCCATTCAAACCTCTTATTCCCGCGTAAGACGTTGAAGAACGGGACATATTTGTCTTTAGCCCTCGAGATGAATCTACCCAGTGCTACGACTTGCCCGTTCAAACGTTGCATGTCTCTCACGATGCGAGGTGATTGTATATTACTCATGGCCTCTATCTTTTCTGAATTGTCCTCGATTCCTCTTTGGTTTACCATGAAGCCCAAGAATTTTCTTTAGGCTACTCCGAACTCGCACTTGAGGGGGTTAAGCTTAATCCGATATTCCCTTAGGATTTTGAATATTTCCCCGAGGTGTTCGATATGATTGGCAGACTTTTCTGACTTAACCAGTATGTTGTCAACATACACCTCAATGGTATTCCCAATCAATCCCACGAACATCTTGTTAACGAGCCGCTGGTAGGTCATTTCTGCGTTATTTAGCCCAAAAGACATAACCATATAGCAGTACAATCTGTGATATGTGATGAATAATATGTGTTATTCATCGGGTTCATACATGGGGATTTGGTTATACCCGGAGTACGCATCCATTAAGCTCAAAATTTCATCCATCGTCGTCGCGTCTACCAGCTAATCAATTCTTAGCAGAATGAAGCTGTCTTTGGGGCACGCCTTGTTGAGGTTGGTGAAGTCCACGCACGTTCTCCATTTCCTATTCATCTTCTTTATTAGCACTGGGTTAGCGAATCAGGTCAGGTAATATGCTTCCCTGATGAACCTATTGGCGAGGAGTTTGTCAACTTCTTATTTTAGTGCGGTGTAGCATTCTGCGTTCATTGACCTTCTTTATTGCCTAACTGAATTGTCCTTGGGGTCGATGTTTATCCTGTGAGATATGACATCGGGGTCGATTTCCACCATGTCACTGTGAGTCCAAGCGAAGACGTCTCTGTTCGCTCTTAAAAAATAAATTAGTTGTTCTATGATTACGGGCTTCAAATTCCTGCCCATTTTGATGAATTTGTTTGGGTTATCGCTATTTAGAGGAATGCCCTATGGTTCTTCCACTGGTCTTGTCGAATTATCATCGCTTATCACTTTGGGTCCAGGTTGTTATTTCCACTTGTTATTGTGGAACCATGCACAACCATTCATACTTCTTTACCCCAGGCACCCATCTTTATAGCGGTCTCATAGCAGGCCCGTGCTTGTTGTTGCTCACCCCTAATGCAACCAACTCCATTATGGGTTGGGAATTTTACGCACAGATGTCGTGTGGATGTGATCACCACCAAGTCATTCAAAGGTGGTCGCCCCAAAATTGTGTTGTACGTTGATGAACATTCAATCAGGAGAAAGTCGGCCATTGTAGTCGCAGATTTCGCCAATGGTTAGGAACAATGTGATCATTCCCCTAGGCACCACCAAATCTCATGTAAATCCATAAAGTGGCTCGGGTGCAGGCTTCAGATGTTCGAGTCCCAGGCCTATCCGATCGTATGCACTTTTGAACAGAACATTGACCGAGCTCTCATTGTCTATCATCATACATCGCACATCGATGTTGTCTACATTTATTCTAATGACAATAGCATCATTGTATGGCCAGTGTATGCCCTAAGCATCTTCTACCCAAAATTTATCCCCTCGGGCCTTGTGAATCATTGGGGTCTCTCTTCGACTTGCATAAAGGACATCGTAGATCGGGCTGCTTCCGTGACATACCGAGCATGAGACCTGTTGGAAGACCTTACAATGTGTGGGCCCTCATGAATCGTGTTGATGGTCTTGTTGGCTAGGGCCAGATTTTATGAGGGGCCACCATGTTTAGGGGTGGCAAAATGAATTGACAAATTGAATTTGTATCGAATTATAAACGAATCAAATCAAAATATGATAGATCCATATTCAATTCGTTTACTAAACGAATCCTAATATCAATATTCATACTCAATTTATTTACTAAATGAATCGATTACGAATATTCATTTAGTCATGATATTATTCAATGGCATAAATTAACATAATTTATTTACATTAATTCTTCATAAGTATATACATATGAAATACGTAGTTAATATATATACTAAAAATGACTCACAAAATATATACAATATTATTTTTTTCTATGGTAATTAGCAATAAATTTTTGAATTTTAATTGAAAAATATTAATAACTAATAAACGAAAATAATAAAACAAATTCTAAATGAATATACGAATCAATGAGCTTAAATTCGTATTCGATTTTTTTAATAAACGAATCAAATCGAATTAACCATTTATTAAACGAATTCATTTTTTCAAATCCATATTCACTTTATAGTGAATCGAATCGAACGAATAGATGAATCCTAACCCAAATTACCACCCATAACCATGTTATTGCTGGTACGACGCCTGCTGGTCTTTATGTAGCTGAGGTTATCCTCTGGGTCGCACAACAAAATCACTTAAGCGACCTATCTTTATCAGGTCTTTAATTGGGTCTTTAAGCTCAAAACAATCCACAATAGAGTGTCCAATGTCATTGTGGCACTAATAAACTTCTTAGTGTTCCTATGAGGGGACCCTATCGGAAGAGGTGCCCCAAATTCCTCTCTACGTCACTCAGTCACAAGGATTATGTTGCATGGTCTGACAGCTGGGCGTAGACATCAAAGCGGCCCATTCTTGGCTAAAAATCATCGTGTCGTGGAACCCATAGGGACGGATCGGTGCCCCGCGCAATGAAGTCTAACCCATGGATATCAAACATGGGTGTAATTTTAAATAATTTTAAAAAAAATACTATATTTCATTACGAGTGTATAAGAAAAAACCGGGGCTGAATCGGAGCCCGAAAACTCTAAAACGAAGCAAAACAAAACTCAGTGCACTGTACGCGCTACAGTGCGCGTGTCACTGTAGCACGCAGCAGAACTTCTTTGTTTTTTTAATTATTTCTTACAAATCAAAGCTTCAGCTTTCTGGAAAATTTCCAGAGAGCTGAAGCAATTAGGGTATATTACCCTAATTACTTCCGATCTTCCTTAAACACTTCAAAAATACCCAAAATTAATTTTTAATTTCAAAACCAACATTAACACATGTTATAGAATAAAAATCAAGTTTTTCAAAATATTAAATATTTTTATAAAAATATAAATTTATTCTAAATACGCATTTGCGTAAATTTTGAATCAATACACAAATCAAATTAGAATCTCAATAAGAAATGTCTCATGAATAATTTTAGGTCACCCAAAGGTGGTCAAGTGATTCTAGAATGGTAGTCATAGCTATAAGCTTTAATTTAGAGTTTCAAACTCTAATTTTATGTTTATGTCTAACATAAATATCTTGACCTAATAACAAACATATTGTGTTTATACTTCCAAAGTATCATAACATAATTTATTAGCCTTATTTCAACATTAGGCTATGTGATCATGCATCTAATACATAATTCATAACTTAAGAGAAGTTCAAACTTACCTAGCAAGCTTGATGTAAGATCTAATCTACTTTTTCTTTGTTGAAATGGTTGGAGAACCTCCAAGGTGTGCAAGCTTGACTTCAAGATCCAATCTTGATTTCCAATGCTAACAAGCTTCACTTCAAGATCCAAACTTGATTTCTCCTAGATGAAATGTTGTAGAGACCTCATAAGCTTCTCTAAACACTTCTTTAACTTACGCTAATTTCTCTAAGAATTTACTTGTACTTGTTATTAAAACCTTCCTAAAACTTGCTATTTGTAGCAAAACTTAGGCAATTTTTAATTAATAAAATTTGTAATCAACTTTAAAGTGGGCTTAATCTAATTTATCCAAATATATATAATTAGGTGTGTCTAATCTTCATTGTCTCCTACTTTAATTTAATCCAATTAAATCAAGCCAAGGATTAGGAAATGGATTAGTTAAATATTTGCCACCTTTATTTAATCCAATTAAATCAAGCCAAAACCACCTATTATAACATATTTACAATTATCATAATATCCTTAAATGGTAGAGATAATTATGATTTTACAATTAATCCCTTGTGTAATTATTGAATTAATCCAATTAGGTCAAATTAAATAATCAATGTTATCCAATAACACTTGATTATCTTAGTTGATAATTATAATATCGAATATTATATTTTATCAAAATTAATCGGCTACCCAAGTGCTCAACGAGTTGTGGGAAGCGGCCGCGAGTGCGTAGCGGAAAATCAAAATTATTATGCCGCTTTCCCTTTGCCCAAGACCCATTTGTTTTGATTATTCTACAAGCCTAGGCATGTTACTATATATTCTAAGCATAAAACTCATAAAACATGCAAAGAACATAAACCTAAACATGCTAACTATCATAAGAACTCTAATTAAAATAAAGAAAGAAAAAGACTTACTTGAACCGAAGACTCCTCCAGCCCTCCCTCCAATCTACAAGCTTTTCTCGAACTCAGCAAGCTCTTCCACGTTCCAAAGAGCCACCCAAGTGTGTGGCCTCCAAAGATGCACACACTAAAGATAAAACTCAACGGCAAGACTACGCCTTGAGTGCACGGGTATTTTGCCCTTGGTGCTAGCCTAGGCAAATACCTCAAAACTTTTAACTTGAGGTTCCTCTAGTCAATTAGACTTAAGGATCCTCAAAATCAGTGGCTTACTCTTAAACTTTATAGTTGCTCACTTATATAAACCCAAGATATGAAAGGTTTGGTGCAAAACAATTGTGAAGAATTCTTTGGGTTTATATAGTGCTCCAAAGACAACAAAATTAATTAAGAATTCAATGTGGGATAAAAGCTAATTTAATCTTAGCCATTGGATCTTAATTTAGTGGTTTAATGAGATTATAAAACCCTAATAAGAGTTTGGGCCGAATTGGAATTCAAAACAAATAACAAAAAATTTTTACCATTCACATTATTATTCATGTAAATAGTAATTTTTTATTTTTTTATTCAAATTCCCAAAGTGCCCCTATCATCATTCACCAATCCCTAAGCCACTATGGAACCTCATAAATGATTTTTTCAATAATTAAACACATTGAACCATTTATGAACAATTCCTACAGCAATCATATATGCTGTTATATTTGTACTGTCCACTATTAACCATTGATTTCGACTTTGTTGTGTGTGACCTTATGGGTTCCCTTTAAGTTGGACATGAAATGAATCGTGATAATTTAATCGAACATAAATTATCCTCCGATCAGATGGTCGTTCGATTTCAATGACCAATGTTGACATCTAGCAACATGCCAAGGCCCCAAAATGAGAAGGAAAGATATATATACCCATTATGTATGCGATTTACATATGATACGGTCCATTGCCTCACTGCATCCCCACCTATTGACCTAAGGTACAGAAAATGTCTACCCATATGGTCAAAGGTATGATGTTGATAGTGTCATGAATCGTGCTAACCCAAGAATCTCATATGATTCTTCCATTGTGGCCACAGTCTCAATCACTGATCACACATATCAACCCGCGAACTGGAATACTACTCTTATAAGAAAATATTATTCGAAAGAGTGGCGATTCTCTGTTGTATCTTTACAAACTTCATGTGTTTCAACAAATGACCCAATCATACCCTTATGACCGGATCTTTTGAACCGAGGAAGGAGAATGTCAAAGTTATTTGACCCATACATAATATTGTAAAGACCTCAAGTCTAAGGACTAGTCATATAATCGATACATGAAAGTTCTCATAGACACATGTGATAAACACTTCATATGAAAACTTTCGGCGATCAGTTCGATGGACACGAGCAACTCATGCATCCATGTGGACGGATCTTCGCTAGTAGCCTATGAGATTGGCTACCCCACTTAAGGGCGGATCATATCATCATGCTAGTCTCTCTGCTTTGTGAACGCCCAGATTATTCACAAAACTATGACTATGAACATTTAAGAGTAATGATTCTCATAAGGCGTGGAAGCCATCATCTCCAAGGGCTTTATTACAGTGTTGTTGATTCATATACGTTATGTAAGACACGTATAATAAAGTTTTTCATTTTATTAATTAATGAAAATATTACAAATATATGTACATATAGCCCATCCACAAGTTGGGTATAGGGAATATCCCTAACAATCTCTCACTTACACTATAGCCAACTAGTATGAATCTGGACACCATACTCTTGGGTGTGCCTATCATGCTTTTGTTGAGTTAGCCCTTTAATCAGAGAATCTGCAAGATTATCTTCTGTGGATATTTTTTTATAATAACTTCTTTTCTCTCAACAATCTCCCTGATGAGATGAAATAGCCTGAGTACATGCTTGGATTTCTTGTGGGACCTTGGTTTATTTGATTGAGCAATGGCGCCCGTGTTGTCACAGTACATCGTGACATCATTCTTTATCGCGGGAAGCACTTCCAGCTCCGTGATGAACTTCTTTAGCAGCCTCAGATGCTGCAATATACTCGGTTTCAATGGTGGAGTCCGTTGTAGTTGACTACTTTGAGCTTTTCCAACTGATAGCACCGCCATTCAAAGTAAAAATATATCCTGTTTGCGATAGTCTGTCATCCCTATCAGTCTGAAAGCTCGCATCACAGTAACCAATGACTTTCATCTTAGAACAATCTCCGTATGTCAAAAACACATCCTTAGTTCTTCTCAGATACTTGAGGATTTTTTTGACAGCTGCCCAGTGTTGCTCACCAGAATTTGCCTGATACCTGCTCGTTACGCTAAGAGCATAAGAGACATCAGGTCTTATACATTGTATGGCGTACATGATCGATCCTATTGCTGACGCATAAAGGATCATACTCATACGCTCTCTATCTGAAGGAGTATGTGGATATTGCTCCTTAGATAATTTGATTCTATGACAAGTAGGTAAATTACCTCTTTTGGAATCTTCCATTTTGAATCTTTTCAAAACTTTATCTATGTACGTAGATTGAGAAAGTCCTAACAACCTCTTAGATCTATTACGGTAGATCTTAATGCCGAGGATGTAGGCTGCTTCTCCCAAATCTTTCATGGAGAAATTCTGAGATAACCATTGCTTGGTGGCTTGCATCATGGGAATATCATTCCCGATGATTAATATGTCATCGACATATAATACAAGAAATACAATAGCACTCCCACTACTTTTCCTGTAAACACAAGGCTCATCTACATTTTTGATGAAGTCAAATTCTTTGATTGTCTCATCAAATCGTATATTCCAACTTCTGGAGGCTTGCTTGAGTCCATAAATGGATCGTTTAAGCTTACATACTTTATTATGATCATCCTTATATGCAAACCCCTCAGGTTGTGTCATATAGACTTCCTCTACGAGGTTCCCATTAAGGAAAGTTATTTTGACATCCATCTGCCAAATCTCATAATCAAAGTGTGCAACTAGTGCCAGTAAAATTCGAATGGACTTTATCATTGCAACAGGCGAGAAGGTTTCGTCATAGTCAATTCCTTGGATTTGTTTATAACATTTCGCCACCAACCTAGCCTTCCAGGTTTGGATGCCTTCTGCATCAGTTTTACGCTTGTAAATCCACTTACAGCCTATGGGTTTTATCCCTTCAGGTGCATCTACCAAGTCTCATACTTGATTCTAATACATAGAGTCTATTTCGGATTTCATGGCCTCAAGCCACTTGACTGAATCAATGTCACGCATTGCTTCGTTATAACTGGTGGGATCGTCATTATCAATGATCTGATCATGTTCCTCATCAATATGGAAACCATATATTTCAGACTCATGTCTTTCCCTACCAGACCTTCTGAGTTCATAACCTTGTGGTTGTTCCGTCGCTGCCCTTTTGAAGGGCCTGAGGTTTAGTTCTATGTTAGTTTGTTCTTCTCGTACCTCATCGAGGTCAAGTATACTCCCACTATATTTCTTGAGAAGGAATTCATTCTCTAGAAATTTAGTATTTCGTGAGACAAATGTTCTTTGTTCATTTGGGACGTAGAACACGTATGATCTTAAGTTCAAGGCATATCCTACAAACTTATATTTAATTGCCCTATCATCCAATTTGTTAGTTTGTGTGAGCTTGACATATGCATCACATCCCCAAATTCTTAGATAATTAAGACTACGACATTTCCCAGACCATAACTCATATGGTGTTTAACTAACAGTCTTGGAAGGAACTTGGTTTAGTAGTAGTGTTGCAATTTCTAAATCAAGATCCCAAAATGAAAGAGGTAGATCCGTGCCTGACATCATTGACCGGACCATATCTAATAATGTCTGATTTCTCCTTTTGGAGACCCCATTATGTTGTGGAGTTCCTAGAGGAGTCCACTGGGAAACAATGCCATTTTCTCTCAAGTAGTCTTGAAATTCGTTGCTTAAGTATTCACCACCTCGTTCAGAACTTAGTGACTTAATACTTTTATTAAGCTGGTTTTCTACTTCAGCCTTGAAGTCTTTGAATTTCTCAAAGGCTTCATATTTATATCGCATAAGGTACATATACCCATATCGCGAATGATCATCGATAAAGGTAATGAAGTAGGAGAATCCACCTCTAGCGGTGACTGACATTGGTTTGCATACATCAAAGTGTATGAGTTCTAATGTCTCCGCTGCACGCTGTCCTTTACCTTTGAAGGGTAATTTGGTCATTTTACCAAGTAAACAAGAATCACAAGTTCCATAAGCTTTATATTTGAAGGATCTGAAATACCCATCCTTATGTAGCTTAGTTAATCTTGTTTCATTGATATGACCTAAATGACTATGCCATAGAAGTGATTCATTGAGATTATTCGAGTTAACGTTGTATATATTAGAGGTTGAACATTATTTGTTAGTTTGTAAGACAGAGATACCATTATTCAAAATACCATATCCATATTTTATTTCATTGAAATAAATAGAACATTCATTACAATTTATTAGGCATGAAAAGCCTTTATTACATAAAGAAGAAATTGAAATGATGTTCTTTACTAGAGAAGGTACATAGACACAATCTTCTAAGTCTAAAACTAAAATATTCGGCAAAACTAATGAATAAGTCCCCACGCACAATGCAGCCAGTTTTGCTCAATTACCCATGCGTAAGTCAACCTCCCCATGACGGAGTCTCCTACTGTTTCTCAGGCCCTGCACATTGTTACACAAGTGAGTCCCACAACCGGTGTCAAGCACCCAAGTAGAAGGTTTAGAGTTTTGAGAATATAGTTCAATCATATACAACATACCTGAAACATTGGGCTTCTTGGCCTCTTGGGCTTCCATAGCTTCATTGGCTTTCAAGGATCTGCAGTCTTTCTTCCAATGACCATTCTTTCCACAAAAGAAACATTTTCCCTTTCCTTTTTTCTTATCCACCTTACCATTGGGCTTTAGGTGATCTGGAGCCTTGGCCTTGCCCTTATTTTTCTTTGGGCCCCGTGGCTTCAGGTCCGTACCCGTAAGCATGACGGAGGTTTTAAGCTCCGGTTTCAAGTCCTTCTCTGCTTGCTTTATCAGATTGTGTAATTCTGCTAAAGTAGCTTCTTTATCAGACAGATGAAATTGCATAATAAAGTTAGAGAAGTCTTTTGGTAAGGACTGAAGAATTAGATCGTGACCTATCTCATGATCCATGATGAACCCGAGGTTGGCCAGTTTTTCAATGTGGCCAATCATCTTAAGCACATGTCCACTAACAGATCCTTCCTTATACCTTGTTTGGAATAAGGCACATGACATTTGAAATCTCACGGTATGAACTGAAGTTGCATACAACTCCTTCAAGTGAAAGATGATGGTTTGAGCATCCATATCTTCGTGAGCTTTCTGAAGTTCGTCCGACATAGAGCCAAGCATTATGCAAACTGCTTGCTCATCATCATCGATGTGTTTCTTCCAAGTATCAAATGTATTTTGGTCAGCATCTTCTGCGGGTTCAGAGGGAAATGGTCTTTCAAGAACATAGAAAATCTTTTCTTGTCGTAAGACAATTTTAAGGTTTCTAAACCAGTCATTATAGTTGTCCCCTTTGAGCTTATGCTCATCAAGGATGGAACGAAGTGATACTCTGTTTTCCATTTGAATGTTTGTGAAATATTTTAACCCACTTGTTAAGAGAGAATGTTAAAATTAGGAATATGTTTTCATTAATGTTTCATAATAACATGGGCTTTTAATATTATGAAGTTTCTCTCACTCAATTATTTTAAAATTTTAAGCAAATCGCATCAACCCCAATATGATAGATTTCTTGTGGGCAAGGATCCCATTATCATAATTTCATAACTCCGACTAGGGCCGGTCGTTATAAAATACGATAATTAGGTAGGTTCCCAATCAATTTATGATATAAATCACAATTCCTTGATCATTGGGTTGGGCAATCAAACATACCATAGCTTATGCTAGTCCTTGTGGACACCCAATCTTTGCCACTAAGTTATAAGACCACGCCTAAGGGTCAGTACGTCTTATGACTCAGAAAAGTCAAACCATTGTCAATAGTACGATTTAGGGAAAAATTGGTATTGGTCAGTCTGGTAAAGCCTAGTCCTGCCAATACGGTTTAAGCCCTTTGGGTCTATACTTTACAATGGAAGACAAATTTTAGACTTAAATTATTATTGAGGATTTTATCAAGTTTAAGTGAATAACTCTCAAATGGATTCCTCCATTAAAAATTCCCCAGAGGGAGGGTGGAGCGAACTCTCTTAAATACCCTTACCTCTTAGGCTCTTATTGCCTTGGTGACAGGAATAAATAATAGATCCTCCAAATTAGTCCAACACTTTAAATATGCTTTAAGGTAAGCTTTGAGTAAATGATTATCTAGATGTCTTCACACCTTTTCCTTTTGGCTAAAAATGTAGTGAGTGAAGGAAGACACCAAATCATTATCTAACTCTAGTAATACCTTTGGTTAAATTAACTTTAGTTTGGAAAGTTTTATTAACGCCTTGGTCCCACCCCACTTGTATCTTTTATAATATCTTTTATTATAAACAAGTGATTTATATTTATTATCCTTAAAGGTAATAAATCTCTAAGTTCATCACAGAATAATTACTTAGCTAAGGGATAAGCAACACACTCTCTATTTCCTTAGAAAGTCTCTAGATGCTTGCACACTAAAAGAATCATGCCAATTCTAATCATACATAGAATCATCAAACATATGAGTTTTAATATGTTGGAATTATTTTAGGCATTAAATAACTTTGATTAATATTTAATTATGATATTGCATTTATTTTATTCAAATTAATTTTCTATTCACATTTTTCTGCAGACGCGTGAACTTTAAATGCAATTTGCCCAAATCTTAACCAAATCATGAAAAACTTGTACCTAAAATTAAGTTCAGGGTGTTAGCTTTCCAACGAGCTTTTAAACACCCAATTTCGAGTTCAAATGAGAGAGAACTAATCAAAACAAAAACGGCGTGCTGATACCACTGTGGGAAGCGGCCGCGAGTGCGCAGCAGAAAATCAAAATTATTATGCCGCTTTCCCTTTACCCAAGACCCATTTGTTTTGATTATTCTACAAGCCTAGGCATGTTACTATATATTCTAAGCATAAAACTCATAAAACATGCAAAGAACATAAACCTAAACATGCTAACTATCATAAGAACTTTAATTAAAATAAAGAAAGAAAAAGACTTACTTGAACTGAAGACTCCTCCAGTCCTCCCTCCAATCTACAAGCTTTTCTCGAACTCAGCAAACTCTTCCACGTTCCAAAGAGCCACCCAAGTGTGTGGCCTCCAAATACGCACACACTAAAGATAAAACTCAACGGCAAGACTACGCCTTGAGTGCACGGGTATTTTGCCCTTGGTGCTAGCCTAGGCAAATACCTCAAAACTTTTAACTCGAGGTTCCTCTAGTCAATTAGACTTAAGGATCCTCAAAATCAGTGGCTTACTCTTAAACTTTAGAGTTGCTCACTTATATAAACCCAAGATATGAAAGGTTTGGTGCAAAACAATTGTGAAGAATTCTTTGATCATAACATAATTTATTAGCCTTATTTCAAAATATCTAAAGTATCAAAATATCTTGACCTAATAACAAACATATTGTGTTTATACTTCCTAAGTATCATAACATAATTTATTAGCCTTATTTCAATATTAGGCTATGTGATCATGCATCTAATACATAATTCATAACTTAAGAGAAGTTCAAACTTACCTAGCAAGCTTGATGTAAGATCCAATCTACTTTTTCTTTGTTGAAATGGTTGGAGAACCTCCAAGGTGTGCAAGCTTGACTTCAAGATCCAATCTTGATTTCCAATGCTAACAAGCTTCACTTCAAGATCCAAACTTGATTTCTCCTAGATGAAATGTTGTAGAGACCTCACAAGCTTCTCTAAACACTTCTTTAACTTACGCTAATTTCTCTAAGAATTTACTTGTACTTGTACTTGTTATTAAAACCTTCCTAAAACTTGCTATTTGTAGCAAAACTTAGGCAATTTTTAATTAATAAAATTTGTAATCAACTTTAAAGTGGGCTTAATCTAATTTATCCAAATATATATAATTAGGTGTGTCTAATCTTCATTGTCTCCTACTTTAATTTAATCCAATTAAATCAAGCCAAGGATTAGGAAATGGATTAGTTAAATGTTTGCCACCTTTATTTAATCCAATTAAATCAAGCCAAAACCACCTATTATAACATACTTACAATTACCATAATATCCTTAAATGGTAGAGATAATTATGATTTTACAATTAAGCCCTTGTGTAATTATTGAATTAATCCAATTAGGTCAAATTAAATAATCAATGTTATCCAATAACACTTGATTATCTTAGTTGATAATTATAATATCTAATATTATATTTTATCAAAATTAATCGGCTACCCAAGTGCTCAACGAGTTGTGGGAAGCGGCCGCGAGTGCGTAGCGGAAAATCAAAATTATTATGCCGCTTTCCCTTTGCCCAAGACCCATTTGTTTTGATTATTCTACAAGCCTAGGCATGTTACTATATATTCTAAGCATAAAACTCATAAAACATGCAAAGAACATAAACCTAAACATGCTAACTATCATAAGAACTCTAATTAAAATAAAGAAAGAAAAAGACTTACTTAAACCGAAGACTCCTCCAGCCCTCCCTCCAATTTACAAGCTTTTCTCGAACTCAGCAAGCTCTTCCACGTTCCAAAGAGCCACCCAAGTGTGTGGCCTCCAAAGATGCACACACTAAAGATAAAACTCAACGGCAAGACTACGCCTTGAGTGCACGGGTATTTTGCCCTTGGTGCTAGCCTAGGCAAATACCTCAAAACTTTTAACTCGAGGTTCCTCTAGTCAATTAGACTTAAGGATCCTCAAAATCAGTGGCTCACTCTTAAACTTTAGAGTTTCTCACTTATATAAACCCAAGATATGAAAGGTTTGGTGCAAAAAAATTATGAAGAATTCTTTGGGTTTATATAGTGTTTCAAAGACAACAAAATTAATTAAAAATCCGATGTGGGATAAAAGCTAATTTAATCTTAGCCATTGGATCTTAATTTAGTGGTTTAATGAGATTATAAAACCCTAATAAGAGTTTGGGCCGAATTGGAATTCAAAACAAATAACAAAAAAAAAATTACTATTCACATTACTATTCACATGAATAGTAATTTTTTTATTTATTTTTATTGCAATTCCCAAAGTGCCTCTATCGTCATTCACCAATCCCTAAGCCACTATGGAACCTCATAAATGATTTGTTCAATAATTAAACACATTGAACCATTTATAAACAATTCTTACAGCAATCATATATGCTGTTATATTTGTATTGTGCGCTGTTAACCATTGATTTCAACTTTGTTATGTGTGACCTTTTGGGTTCCCCTCAAGTTGGACATGAAATGAATCGTGATAATTTAATCAAACATAAATTATCCTCCGATCAGATGGTCGTTCGATTTCAATGACCAAGTTTGACATTTAGCAACAAGCCAATGCCCCCAAATGACAAGGAAAGATATATATACCCATTCTGTATGCGATTTACATATGATACGGTCCCTCACCTCACTGTATCCCCACCTATTGACCTAGGGTACGGAAAGTGTCTACCCATATGGTCAAAGGTATGATGTTGATAGTGTCATGAATCGTGCTAACCCAAGAATCTCACATGATTCTTCCGCTGTGGCCACAGTCTCAAGCACTGATCACACATATCAACCCGCGAACTAGAATACTACTCTTATAAGAAAATATTATCCGAGAGAGTGGCGATTCTCTGTTGTATCTTTACAAACTTCATGTGTTTCAATAAATGACCCAATCATACCCTTATGACCGGATCTTTTGAACCGGGGAAGAAGAATGTCAAAGTTATTTGATCCACACATAAGATTGTAAAGACCTCAAGTCTAAGGACTAGTCATATAATCGATACATGAAAGTTCTCATAGACACATAGGATAAACACTCCATATGAAAAATTTCGGCGGTCAGTTCAATGGACATGAGCAACTCATGCATCCATGTGATACAACAAGCAGACGGATCTCCGCTAGTAGCCAATGAGATCGGCTACCCCACTTAAGGGAGGATCATATCATCAGGCTAGTCTCTCCGCTTTGTGAATGCCCAGATTATTCACAAAACTATGACTATGAACATTTAAGAGTAATGATTCTCATAAGGCGTGGAAGCCATCGTCTTATTACTCCAAGGGCTTTATTACAGTGTTGTTGATTCATATAAGTTATGTAAGACACGTATAATAAAGATTTCCATTTTATTAATTAATGAAAATATTACAAATATATGTACATATACCCCATACATAAGTTGGGTATAGGGAATATCTCTAACACGAGAACACTTTATATTGGGATTCTCTAAGTTCAGATATGTTCGTCATATAAGCCTAGCTAATATGTACGCAATTCGGCCACCTCCGAATTCGTGAAGAACACGAACGACCTTCCTGAACTATACAAGTCGAGGTCATCACATATGTCTAACAATCCCTCCGTCGTAGGCTATCCGAGTTGTGCTTAGGAAATATAGAATATACCGTCAAGTTTCTGAGGCGCATGATGAGTGGTAAATGTATCAATACTTCCCACTCATTTGACACGTGTCATCATTACATGTTGCCGACAATCGCCATTGCCACGTGGCGTCCACATCAGTCACATGCCGAGTTAGCTTGCCACATGTCAGCCACGTCATCATCAACCAATCATCTAATGCCACGTGTCACCATCACATGCTGCCGACAATCCACATCGCCATGTCATCACCACGTCAACACAATTATTGAGTAATCATTCAGCTACCGGCGTCGCTTGCCACGTGTCGCAAGATCTGCATTCCACACCACAATTCACGGCGCATTGCGACGCACCAAGGGTAACGCATCGCGACGCGCGAGGCCTACTGACGCCTATAAATTCATGCCGAATTTTCCATTTCAGATTCATAACTTCTTCTCTGTAATTCCTTAAGAATACTAAGAAGATTGTATCTTGTTTGTTTAATTTCAATTCTGTAATTAATTACGCACAGTTCTTACCTTTCTTTACTTTTTCAGTTTTTACTTTTCAGTTATGAGGAGGTAACTCCCCCTGCTGGGGTAAAAGGTAAAGCTTTTATTATTGCTATTTAGATTAATCTCCCTTAATTATAATATAATAACTATTTAAAACCTGACTTAATGAGGATACCGCTATATTGGCCGGTTGGTAATTATTTATAAATTGGTTTTAACCTTACTAAGCATGGATACCGCCTGGTTGGTCGGTTGGTAATTAATTATTAATTTGACTTAATCAAATTACCGCCTATATGGCTGGTTGGTAATATCACACAAGTTAATATATTAAGGGAGATATCTAAAATAGTAGTAATAGAAGTGGATCCTTTAACCCCAACATTTTCTTTCATTGTACTTTTACCTTTTTAATTTCCAGCATTTACTTTTCAGCACTTTACTTTATGTTTTTTTTAAGCTTTTAGTAGTTGTAAATATGTGTCGTAGCTAAGCCCGTTATCTGGGGTTGTGATGAAATCCAATATCACCGGTTTATAAGGGGTTATTTTATAGTTTGGGTAATATAAAGGTTTACTTATTAAGTCTTAAGCTTAATGCTTCTTGTTAACTAGCCACTAATAAGATTGATCGGGTAAACTTAAAATAAACTTGACGAAGGAATTTTAGGTTTCAGCCTTAGACTTAATAGCCCATGATCTTCCTTGAGGATAGATAACCCTTAATAGATTTCCTTACAGGATAGACATATACCTGTTGGGCGGGGGTAGCCACAATTGGAACTTAATCTTAATGAATTCAGGTAATTTGGTTGACATAGACATATTTACACTGGATATTTGCATCTGACCATCGATAGAGGCTTTTGCAGAATTTCATGTTCCAAGTTAGTAAACCAGTATATTACACAAACATGAAATAACCACTTCATCTTTAAAAAGGTATTGGAAGAATTCACAACCTTGGATAGTTTAATAATATTTAATTTTCCTTAGTCTACTTTCGCGCTATTTTCATTTACTTGTTTTAATTTTAAAGTCACCATCCAATCAAAACAATCAATCTGTTAGGTACTCATAAATATTTGGCTTCATAAATTAATAGTTTAGGTATTAAGTCCTCGTGGGATCGATACTTTTTATACTACTTGAACGATACGTGCGCTTGCGTTATACACATGTGATTATGCACCGCTCAGCGCACATCTCATGTCGACATATCCACGATTCTTCATAACTGATGTGATCCACCCCATATGATCGACTTTGGCCAAAGATTTAAGAATCGTGACTTTACTAACATGCATACCTAAACCCCTTATGGTACACATTCGGGCCGACGGATCCTATCTTGATTCGCACTTGATTACTGAGTGCATCGATCCACACCCAACGAACATCTAGATGTCAGACCATGAAAGGTTTCTGACATACTTGACATCAAAGTGTGGAGGATCTCACACAAAATCAATGATATCTTATAGTCAAAGTATTACATATGCTACTCGACTCGATGAGATTCATATTAACGGTGGTGTGTACTTCCAATTATTAGGAATCACATATGAGTCATTCAGTATTCACTTCAATGAATACCCACATGTCTATACGAGTTTCCAAAACTCATGGTACATCGGGTTAAACCATTGGAACTCCAATTTCAATATACGACATGTGCTAGTCTTCTAGGTTATAGGAATTCGACCGTATTCCAAAAACAACGACTAGGAATATTTACTTTAAGAATAATTTACATCTAGTATCAAAACTATTCTAAGGTCGATGTCATTCTTAGCATATCTATACATCAATCTAATATGTATAATGACAATACCATTACTAAGGTATGAAATAAAAATGTAGTTATTTTATTAATAAATAATAAAATATACAATTCGGATTGGCACTCCAAGCACCAACTCCATCAAACTCCCACTTTCTTAGTGCCAATCTGGATGGTACCACAGTCTCATCTCCTCCACATATTTATCGAATATCTTAGGAGGTAAGGCATTTGTAAGCTGGTCTGCTATGTTGTCTTGTCTTTGAACCTTCAAGACCACTATGTCTTTTCGTTCAATAATCTCTCTAATTACGTGGTATTTCCTTTCCATGTGTTTAGACTTGGAATGCGAACTCGGCTCCTTAGCTTGCGCGATGGCTTCGTTATTATCACAGTACAATAAGATCGAATCCGCAGTACTAGGCACAACGCCATGTTATGTGATAAAATTTCTAATCCAAAGAGCTTCTTTAGCAACTTCTGAAGCTGCTATAAATTTCGCCTCAGTGGTGGAATCAGCTGTTGGGCCTTGCTTTGAACATTGCCAACTAACTGCACCACCGTTAAGGGTAAATATGTATACTGATGTAGATTTTCTATCATCTGGATCTCCCTGGAAGTCGGAGTCTATATAACCCTTAACTTGTAGCTCATTTTATCCATATATCAGAAACTTATCCTTGGTACCTTTAAGATATTTCAGGATATGTTTCACTGTTGTCCAATGATCATTACCTGGATCAGATTGATATCGGCTGGTCACACTGACGCCGAAACTGATGTCAGATCTAGTACATAACATAACATACATTATGCTTCCAATACAAGAAGCAAATGGCAAGTTAGACATCTTAACTCTCTCTTCCTCAGTCTGAGGTGCCATTTTCTTCGAAAGATGTATGCCGTATCGGAAAGATACATTTGCTATCTTGTAGTTGGTAAAACCATACCTTTCTAATATCTTATCTATATACGTCGATTGTGACAACCCTATAAGCTTCCTAACTCTATCCCGGTATAGCCTTATACCTAGTATATAAGAAGCTTCACCCATATCTTTCATGGAGAAGTTCTTGCAAATATAGACTTTCACACTTTGCATCATCCCAAAATCATTTCCTATGATAAAGATGTCATCTACATATAAGACTAGGAAAACTGTCATGCTCCCACCCACTTTCTTATAAACACATGGTTCTTCCTCATTCTTGATGAAACCAGATAATCTAATTATCTCATCAAAATGACGATTCCAGCTTCGGGATGCCTGTTTAAGTCCATAAATAGACTTTTGGAGCTTACAAACTAAGTTTGAAGTCTCACTGGATACGAAACCCTCTGGTTGTTCCATATAGATATCATATTCAAGGAATCCATTTAGGAAAGCAATTTTCACATCCATCTGCCATATCTCATAGTAGTGATATGCAACAATGGCTTAAATAATCCTAATAGATTTTAGCATGGCTACTGGTGAAAAAGTTTCATCATAGTCAATCCCATGACGTTGAGTGTAACCTTTCGCTACCAGTCGGGCCTTAAAGGTTTCCACCTTTCCATCGGGCCCTCGTTTCCTTTTGTAAACCCATTTACAACCATTAGGTTTAACTTCTTCAGGAAGTTCAACTAAGTCCCAGACTTGATTGGCATACATTGAATCCATTTCGGATTTCATGGCTTCCTGTCATTTTCCCGAATCGATATCCAATATCGCTTCTTTATACGTAGTCATATCTGTTTCCACCAAGAGGAGAACATCAAGGCTCACATCAGATGTTGAAAACAATCTTTCAGGAGGCCTTGATATTCTATTCGACTTACGTAGAACATGTGTTGTAGATCTTCACCTAATTAGATCTCTAGTTCCATCTCAGGTTCATTACTGTTGGGATCAAACTCATCGAGTTCAATCTTTCTATAATTCTCATTTTCTCTTAAAAATTGCTTTTGAAGAAAAGTTACAAAGCGAGCAATAAATATATTTCATTGCTCGGAATCGTAGAATTGATATCCCATGGAATTATCAGGATATCCAACGAACCTACATTTATACCCTATGGGTGCTAGTTTATCCCTTTGCACAATTCTAACATATGCAGGACAACCCCAAATCTTTAAATGCCTAAAACATGGATTTCTACCGAAGCATATCTGATAGGGGGTCGTAGAAATAGATTTCGATGGAACCGTATTGAGTATGTAGGCAACAGTTAGGCCCAAAGGTAATAAGGAAGATTTGTATAGCTCATCATGAATCGCACCATATCCAATAAAGTACGATTTCTTTGTTCAGACACACCATTGTGTTGAGGTGTTCCTGGTGAGCTATATTAGGCAAGAATTCCATTCTCTCTTAAATAATTTCTGAATTCTTCACTCATGTATTCACCGCCTCAATCTGATCTAAGACATTTGATGAATTTACTGGTTTGTTTTTCTACTTCGTTTCAGAATATTTTAAACTTGTCAAATGTTTCCGACTTATTTTTCATCAGATAGACATATCTATATCTAGACTTGTCATATGAGAAAATCACAAAGTATGTTGAACCATCATGAGCGACATGATTTAATGGACCACACACATCGCTATGTATTAGTTCCAATAAATCTCCAGCACGGTGTCCAACACCTAGAAATGGGGCCTTTATCATATTTCCTTGGATACATAACTCACAAATCGGATAAGGATCTAAGGTAAGATTTTCAATCAAACCATCATTTACCAATTTGGATAGACGTCTAACACCCATGTGGCCCAATCTTATATGCCATAATTCAGTACTATTTAATTTAGACTTCCTACTTATATTTTTCCTTATATTAAAGACATCTCTACATGTTTCCAAAACATAGTGACCGTTTGATAAAGAACATTCTCATTTCAATAAATTTTCTTTATCATACAAACATAAATTTCCATCCTTAATGTTTATTTTATATCCCATTTTATCTAATATTGGCAATGATATTATTTGTTTGATAATTGAGGGAACATAATAACAGTCATGCAAATCTAATTTACATCCATTTGGGAGATATAAAATAATTGTTCCTATGGCCTTGACATCCGATGTCTCGCCATTTTCAACTCTAAGCTGGATCTCCCCTTTATTCAGCCTTTTTTTAACCCTCATTTCCTGCAAGAAATTGCAAATATGAGTGGAACTGTCAGTGTCTAACACCTATTCGCTATTTGCATCTAAGGCTAATGAGATGTCAATAATTGGAAAAATACAAAGTGTACCTGAGGGTCTTGCTTTTCCTTTTAGCTCTGGACAGTGCTTCTTCCAATGTCCATACTTCTTGCATTGGAGACATTGATCACGAGCTACTTTCAGTTTTATGCCTTTGCGCTTCTTAGAGTTCTTCTTTGCAATCTTCTTCTTCCTCATCTTTATTTTCTTTAACTTCCCAAAAGTCTTTGAAGAGCCAGCTCCACCATGGAGATACAGTGTGGGGTTGCATTTCCTCAAATCTTGCTCCGTTGTGCGTAGCGTGTTATGAAGTTCTTCGTATGTGGCTTGCATCGAATGCATATGGAAATTTAATACAAAGCCAGCATAAGAACCAGGAAAAGAAGACAGAATTAAATTACGGCCCATTTGTTCATCAAATATAATGCCCTGTCATTCCAGATATCGAATCTGGTATATCATATTCAAAACATGAGTGTTGATATCTCTTCCTTCATTGAGTTCAGCACGGAACAATTCCTTAGACCTTCGATAAAGTTCCATCTCTTGATTTGCCTTGAACAACTCATTGAGTGTTCGCATGATGCTCCAAGCATCTGGTACTTCAATGTATTGTCTTAGAAAATCTGGAACCATCGATCCCAAGATGTAGGATTTCACCTTTAGGTTATCATCCTTCCATCTCTCAAAAGTTTCTTGCTCTTCTGGAGTGGAGTCAGGATCGATTTCAACAGACAGTGGATTGACAGAGACATAAGTCAATTTTTCAAACTCCAAGACAAAGTGTAACTTCATTTCCTATTCGAAATAGTTCTCGACTCCTTTTAGCTTATTGGTATCCAAAAGTTTCATCAATGGATTAGTGGCAGCCATCTACAAGACAACATTTTTTAAAAGAGTAGCAGAATATTTTTCATTTCAAAAGTAATAACACTAATTGATTATAGAATTTTAATATATTAGTGTCCTCCCAATACTTTACGTAATTCTGTAATCTCCCTTAACGGAATAGAAATTTGACTATCAAAATTTCATAGCGGGAAGTGGATCCCATGATATTTACTCTAGCCTCGCACTAATGACGATTTTGGCCTTTATAAACTCATTAGGTAGACCTCCAAGGTCAATCACTTCATGTGACTCCTAGTTTGGTCTTGAATCGTCTCTTATCCTCACACTAATAATGATATTGGATTAAGACGTGTTCTAGGTGTATACTTGTCAATGTGCACTAATGAGCTTCGTATGTACACCCTCACATTAATAATGATGTTGGGTGACCGTGTTAACCCATCACGCTACATCTAATGTTTTACCAGAGCGACCTAAGTTTCGAGTACTTATACCCTCACACTAATGACGTTATTGGATATAAGTAGTAAGAACATATTCATCTTTGTATTGACAAGACGGACCATCCAATAATACTCCAACATTACTAATATTATTACTTAAATAAAGTAATCACCTAATCACGGGAGATTTATGACAATCAAGTCATTAACTTAATTAGGTCAAAGTTTTAATTTAAAAAATACTTTACATATCCAATATGTCTTATGCATAATTAAATTAAAATTACTATGGCATAGATTCAAAAACATGTATTGTGTCGTTAAGCCTTGCTACTGATACCATTATGTTAGGGCAGTTGTGGAACCCCTAGGGTTGAATCGGTGCCCCGCGCAACGAAAATGGGTCTATCCTGTAGATATCAAGCATGAGTGTAATTTTAAATAATTTAATAAAATACTATATTTCATTACGAGTGTATAGGAAAAAACTGGGGCTGAATCGGAGTCCGGAAACTCCAGAACGAAGCAAAATAAAAATCAACGCGCGTAGCGCGTATCATGCCCACTACAGTGACGCGCGCACTGTACTCGCTACAGTGCGTGCGTCATTATAGCACACAACTATGTGATCATGGATCTAATACATAATTCATAACTTAAGAGAAGTTCAAACTTACCTAGCAAGCTTGACGTAAGATCCAATCTACTTCTTCTTTGTTGAAATGGTTGGAGAACCTCCAAGGTGTGCAAGTTTGACTTCAAGATCCAATCTTGATTTCCAATGCTAGCAAGCTTCACTTCAAGATCCAATCTTGATTTTTCCTAGATGAAATATTGTAGAGACCTCACAAGCTTCTCTAAACACTTCTCTAACTTAGGCTAAATTATCTAAGAATTTACTTGTACATGTACTTGTTATTAAAACATTCCTAAAGCTTACAATGTATAGAAAAACGTAGGTAATTTTTAACTAATAAAAGTTGTAATCAACTTTTAAGTGGGTTTAATCTAATTTGTCCAAATATGTATAAATAGGTGTGACTAATCTCCATTGTCTCCCACTTTAATTTAATCCAATTAAATCAAGCCAATGAATAGGAAATTGATTAGTTAAATATTTGCCACCTTGATTTAATCCAATTAAATCAAGCCAAAATCACCTATTATTACATACTTACAATTACTATAATATCCTCAAATGGTAGAGATAATTATGATTTTACAATTAAGCCCTTGTGTAATTATTGAATTAATCCAATTGACGGTGGTGTGTACTTCCAACTATTAGGAATCACCTATGAGTCATTCAGTATTCACTTCAACGAATACCCACATGTCTATACGAGTTTCCAAAACTCATGGTACATCGGGTTAAGCCATTGGAACTCCAATTCCAATATACGACATGTGTTAGTCTTCTAGGTTATAGGAATTCGACCGTATTCCAAAACCAACGACTAGAAATATTTACTTTAAAAATAGTTTACACCTAGTGTCAAAACTATTCTAAGGTCGATGTCATTCTTAGTATATCTATACATCAATCTAATACGCATAATGATAATGTCGTTAATAAGGTATGAAATGAAAATATAGTTATTTTATTAATAAATAATAAAATTTACAATTCGGATTGGCACTCCAAGCACCAACTCCATCACATCGTTCCTTTCCTTTTTAGCCATTGGTAAGCTGGCGAGGTCGTCCCTTATGTGATCATCTCTCTCATTATCATGTCTTATATCGTTGCCCCTCTTACTTTTGATGCTCGAACTCCCCTCCCCACTCTTTTTTTCATGAGTTCGACCTGAATGTCTCTTCTATGTGAATGTATTGTTGAGCTCACTCATGGAATTCATGAAGGGTCATCACCGGGAATTTGTAGAGACTCATATATAGTCTGCCGCTTTTTTTAACCCCACCGAGATCATAATCATCACGTTTTCATCTGACTGTCTGTCAACATAACTTGCTTCCCGTTGCAAGCGAGCTAGATACTCATTCATTGGCTCACCCTGATTCTAGTATATTGTCGCTAGGTGACACAGTAGGACTAGCTGCATTCGGAGGGCCTAATTTTACTGGAGAAACATCTCATGGCATTATTCCCCACTTGAAATGCTTCCTGATAGTAGTCATCGCTAGATTCGGCCAAGGTTCCGGTTGGAACCGGAACCGGAACCGAAACCTGACCGGTTCAGTTAGGGTTCTTACCATAACCAAACCGGTTGGAACCGGATGGAACCCTATGGTTCCAATCGTCCCCCCAACGGCTAGTAGCCATAGGGCTGGGGGACAGGGAGCAACGGCTCCCTGCCCCAACATCCAAAAAAAAAATTTGGGGATTTCCCAAATTTCCCCTAATAACAGTAATAAAACGGCTAATTTTAGGGGTATTTTAGGAATCACAAAAATATTCTAAAAATGTATAAATATGGGTCATTTTTCATTATTTCAACACACCAATTTCTCATTTCTCAATTATTAATTCTCTCAATTCCTACAATTCTCTTATTCTCAATTCTCTCATTTATAATTACAAATTACAATTTATCATTCTCAATTCTCTAATTCTTTAAAAAAATTTAACCAACAAATTGAAAGCTCATATGAGAACACAATGTCAAATGTGCCAACCCAAGATAGCGGCTCTAGTATCGGTTCACGGAGAAGAGAAGTTAAGTCTCATTTCTCGGATGTTTTCAAAATTCATTTTCATTTAGACGATATTGATGAAGTTTCAAGAGCAGTATTCAACCATTGTGGGATTTCTTACAAATTTTCTGGTGGATACGGAAATATGATCAAGCACCTGGAAAGATATCATCCGGTTGGACTTGGACTTGATACGACGCAAACTCAAATGACCAGGTACGCATCATCTAGTAGAGGTAAGAGTGCTTTAGATTTATTTAAATATTCTGATGCTAAAAATAGAGAAGAATTTGCTAAATTAACTTATATGGCACATCTTTCTTTAAGTTTTGGTGAAAAATTTACTTTTACTAATTACGTTCAAAATGCTTTAAATCATGCTGCATGTAGAATGACTAGAAATACAACAAAACGTCAAATTTTTAAATCATACAAAGATGGTAAAATTATTTTAAATGAAACATTTAGAGATATTAAAGGGCGTCTATCTATTTGTTCTGATATTTGGAGTGACCATTTGCGAACACACTCATACATGGGTGTGACTTGTCATTGGATTGATGCATCATGGAACATGCAAAAACGAATTATTTCATTTAGAGTTTTTGATGAACAACATACTGCACAAAATATTTATAGAATGATGAAATTAATTTTTGATGAATATGGTTTATTAGGTAAAATTTGAACAGTTGGATTTGATAATGTATCTGCAAATACTGCATCAATCATTGATTTAATAGAAATATGCAAACCAAATTTATGGGGTCATTTTTTCATGTTCGTTGCACATGTTATGTCCTTAATTTATGTGTTCAAGATGGTTTGGAAAAATTATCACCTTTCATTGATCATATTAAAAAAGCATTTAATTGTATTTGGTCATATTCTCAAGTTAGGAGAGAATGGGCCAAGTTTTATAAATTTAATGGTATTAAACCGATAAAATTTTCACAAGATGTTCCAACACGTTGGAATTCAACTTATTTTCTTGTATGTCAAGCTTTGCAATACAAAGATGCATTATGTAGTTTTTTTCTTAAAATGTTCAACATATCACACTTTTTCCTAGTCAATGGGAAATTTGTGATTTTTTTTTTAGATTTTAAAAGTGTTTAATGATGTTACACAAATATTTAGCGAAGTTTATTATCCTACATCAAATTTAGTTATTCTTGAAAGTTTGAATATTGTTGGTACTCTCGATGAGCATGTTGATAGTCGTGATCCTAATGATTTTGTTTTGTTTGAAGCTATTAATGTTATGAAACGAAAATAGTTGCATTATTTTAAAGACATTCATTTACTTTATCTTATTGCTGCTGTTTTTGATCCTAGATTTAAATTAGAAGGTTTGAATAGTGTTTTACCCGCTTACTATGGATATTTAGGAATATTAGATGAAATTGATATTTCAAGAATAATAGCTAAAATAAAAATTGATTTAATAGAGTTTTTTTTAATGATTATGTTAAAAGATATAACTTGCAATCAGTATGACAATCTAGTAGTAGGGAAACAACCGTAATGCAATCAAGACTTAGCGCAGGTGATCGTTGGTTATTACAACGAAATAAAAAACATAGGGATAACACGACTAATAACCCGGAATTAGATAATTATTTATCTACAAATTTTGAGTTTTCAACTGAAAGTTTAGTTAGTAAAATTTTCAAATCCTTGAATGGTGGAACTGACATCAAAATATATATCATGTATTATCAATTATTGCTAAAGAGATACTGACAGCACATGTTTCCACCGTTGCGGTTGAGCAAGCCTTTAGCATGAGAGGCAATATATTGGAAGTCAGACGGTCTTCATTACATCCAAGCAATCTAGAAGCAACAACATATGTGGATGATTGGACCCGAGCTGATCTGAGGCAACAAGAATATGCCCCTGAAGAATTTGAAGACTTGTTCGATAATGCATCTGCAAGTGCAAACAGAACTGGAGCTGAAGGATCAACATGCACTGATGATGATTGATAATTAAATATTTAAATAATTGTAAAATTACAATGGGGGAAATATCCTTAAAATATAATGGAACTACGTGAGCTTTGATTCCTCTCACCCCTAGAAGATACGTAGGCAACTTAAGTTTTTAAAAATTTAAGTTCAAGCTCTTTAATTTAATTTTTTTTATATTTTTTTTAGATAAGAATTATATTTGAAATTTAATGTAATTACGTAACGTAAGTTTATTATATAAATTCAAAATCATAATTTTAAATTATATTATTTTATCAATCTCAATTTTTTATTTTCAATAAAGCAAAAAAAAACTGAATGGAACCAGAATCAGAACAGAAACCGAACATTTCGGTTCCGGTTCCGGTTCCACACTCGTGGAATCGGGAACTGTTTGGTTCGGTTTCGATTCGAAACCGAACCGAACCGCTGGCCGGGTCTAGTCATCGCAACCACTTCCTGAGCACCTCGCCTAATGTCACCGGGAAGCACCTACATTTAACCCTGTTGTTCGTCGTTATCAGGTCCATTTGAACATTGAAAATATCCAAATGGCTGAATGGGTCACTCATCGCCTCGTAGGTGGGAATGGTTGGCATTTTGAAGCAATCCGGTAGTGGCTCATTGGCGATCTCCTTAGTGAAAAGGCTTTGCTCCGTATATCTATTTGCAATCTCTGCTAGCACTCCCCGTCCCTGTTCTCGCCTCTCCAAGCAATGAGCTAGCTCTCGGATGTCATCATTCTGCACCTCCGAAATTTGTGTTGCTGATTCCTTGCATGATCGACCGCCTGAACGTGCCCCTTATTACTGTAGTGGTATTCCTCGTCCATCACTTCATTGGGCATGATTGGCTCTCGAATTCTGGAGTACTTCCCTAAAGTCATGATGAGCGAGATGGATTTGTTGAGCCTCTCCTTTTTTTGAGGGGTTGTAGGTTGATTGTTCATCTCCATCTCTGCTAAGTTATACATAAGATGGCCAAGATCGTCAATGAAAATTAAAGGACCAAAATTATTACCTCGGAGCTGGGCACCCCATCGCTCGGAGGTTATTGTCCGACGTTGTCATTACTGTCTTACTCCGGATCATTACCGCGGCCTTGAGATGGTGGTCGATGAGAGCGCTCCCAATTCACTCTGGTTGCCTAGCGAGCCCCATATGACCTTCTATCTTGCTGCTCATCTCTTGATTGATTCATGGCTAATTGTTGCAACGTCTGTAGAACCTTGCACATGGTATTTTCCAGCTCGTTCTACCTATGGATCCACGTCTGAAGGTCATGTGGTTGGCCTGTATTGTCTTGTTCGATGTCTTGAGCCTCGGGCCCACCTCTCTCTCCCATCTTATTTTCTACCGGAATCAGTGGGACTTGGGGAGGTATGTCATCAGCGTTGCTGGGTGAAGCTCGTCTACCTGTATTTCTGTTCGAAACAACGTGGCTGTTTCCTCTTCTCTGTAGGTTAACCATTGAAATTTGGTGACTTTTGTAGATGGGCCCTCCTTCTAGAGCCAAAATATTGAAGGTCAAAATCGGTCAACAATGAATCTAAATGAACTGGACGAATTAAAAAAAATGATTTTAACATGGTTCGACCAATCAATGGACCTACATCCACGAGTTAATTTTTATTAATGAGTATCATTTTGCTTAAGAACTTACCAATCTGCTTTAATTTTGACAGAGTTTTGATAAAGTTTTTCCCATGTTACGATGGATTCCTTGTTGGTCTCTAAGACATTCCAAGATCATATAAAGCAATGAAATCATGTGAATACTAAAGTAAAGTATGACGGAATCATACTTACAAAGATTGGATTTAGGATGCGTCAAATACAAAAATCACTTGTTGAAATTTTGGCCAAGGTGTCCTTTGAGAAGTCTCCAAGCTTCCTCTTTGAATGTTGAATCCAAGCTCCAAGCTTTGATCTTGATCCAAGCTCCAAGCTTTGATCTTGATCCAAGCTCAAGGGATTAGTTTCTCTAACACCTTGATTTGATTCCTTGAATGTGCTAACAAGAAAAGAAAGAAAACAATTTTCCTTCTAATGGTGGAGAAGCTCACGGTTTTTGAGCTCAAATGGAGAGAGAGAGTTTTTGATTTTCTTTTCTTTTGTTTTCAAAATACCTAATAAAAAATCCTTCTCACATTTTTGGTATATGCTTTTCCAAAAAGCAAAATGGAGGGAAAAATGCATTCAATGCCTTCAACAACTCCCATCATGAATAGTGACTGGTTGTCAATCACTAAAAGGTTACATGACTTCCATCACTAAAGCGACATGCAATGTGACTTGCGATGTGACTTGTGGGCCCCACTTTAATTCAAAATCCGAGTGGGCCCGCAAACACTCCCGGGCTCGGGTTCGCTAATTCCGAATTAACGAATTTTCCGTTACGACGTAATTAAATCAAATTTAAATAAATAATTATGCCTAGCAAAATTACTATTCACGTCGCTCGCGAATTAATTCTAAATAAACTCGTTCGCCCGAATTAAAATCCAATTTTAATTTCGCGTCGAAATCTAATTTCGTTTAATATATCACATATATTATTTTATCGATTAATTCCAAATTAATCGTTCTCTCTCTTTAAATAGTATTTTATCCCAGATAAAATCTCTCCGCAATTAATCCTAGATTAATTATGTTCGAATCATACGTCATCGGTGAATTTTCGGGAAGCGACCCTAAGAGATCCCTGGATATGTTGGCAGTAAATCCGGTCGTCAGACTATCCGAACACGTACGTACCTCGTACTACATTTTTACCGATTTACGAGACATGGTTGGCTTCTAGCAAAGCACTGTGCCTACCCAATTCTCCAGAAATATTCTTAAAGGAAGATATAATCTATGTCAGGCGTAGTATACGTAGTATTGTGTATTACGATCTAGTATCGGATGTCACATGCAAGGCCTGAGGCTGGAATAGTGTCTGCCCCGTACGAAGCATATATCAGATTACAAGCAACTAGTCTCTTAATCGGATAATCATGACCTTGTCATATAATCCCGATGGTTGCAACCAATTAGAGTACCAGTTCTGTATCCATGCGTGATCATCATCCATATGATGATTGAAGTGATACTTCCATCTTGACATCACACCCAATACACTACGATTCTCAATAACCCCAGAAGAGGCGTACACATAACCTGTTAAAGTCCTGCACGACCAAAACCAAAGCGTATTGATTGTCACAAGCACTAGCGATGCAAGTCTCAGGTTAAGACCAAACACACCTACCTGATGCGGATTCCCATAGAAACATAGTCATACTACCAATGGGATTCTGAGTGGTCTATCCAGAGCGAAGCTGTTTCCGTACCATCGGTAATCACAACCTCCTATCACACTTGCATAAGTATCAATACTTAAATATATGAGAACTATGTTGTTACGCTTCCATAACACGCACAAGTGCAATACTAGTCTATTCCGCATTATCGATGTCCAGTCTCGATAATACTACGACTAGGGATATTTAATGATTAAACCTTTATGGATTGATATTGTCTCATATCTTATAATCCGGAACTAATCATAGGGACTTTTATCATTTATATATTTAAGTAATCAAATTACAAATTGATAAAATGCAATTTCATTGCCACATAGTTAATTTGTACAAAAACCACAATGTCTTATACAAATAGTGACGCTATGGGTCATAATTGTCTAACAATCTCCCGCTTGGCCTATAGCCAGTCACTCAAGCATCTAATACCTGAACTATGTACATGTCGCTCAAACTTTTGCTGAGGAATAGCTTTCGTCAGCGGATCTGCAATATTGTCCTCTGATGCGACCTTCTCGATCTTCACATCGCCACGATGTATGATCTCACGAATCAGATGGAAACGTCGAAGAACATGCTTGGATCGTTGATGAGACCGCGGTTCCTTAGCCTGCACTATAGCCCCGTTATTGTCACAAAACAATGGAATGGGCTCAGCTGCTAACAGAACTACTCCTAATCCAATTAGGAATTTACGGATCCAAACTGCCTCTTTTGCTACTTCAGCTGCAGCAATGTACTCCGCTTCTGTTGTTGAATCGGTAACAGTCTCTTGCTTGGATGATTTCCAGCTTACTGTTCCATTATTCAAACAAAATACGTACTCGGATTGCGACTTACAGTCGCATTTATCGGTTTGGAAACTTGCGTCGGTATACCCAGTTACCTCAAGTTCTCCATCTCCATAGATTAAGAAAGCATCCTTAGTTCGTCTAAGATACTTAAGGATATTCTTAACCGCCATCCAGTGACATCACCTGGATCGGCCTGATAGCGACTACACATGCTCAAAGCATACGAGACATCAAGTCGCGTACATATCATGGCATACATGATCGATCCGAGTGCCGAGGCGAACGGTATCCGACTCATGTTGTCTCTCTCATCTTGAGTTTTAGGACACATGTTCTTAGATAGAGTGACGCCATGTGACATTGGCAACGGTCCCCTCTTGGACTGATCCATGTTGAATCTCTTCAACATTTTGTCAATGTACGTGCTCTGGGAGAGTCCAAGCTGATTTCTAGATCTATCTCGGTAGATCTTTATTCCTAGAATAAAGGCTGCTTCTCTCAGATCCTTCATGGAGAATTTTAATGAAAGCCAAGCTTTCACCGATGTTAATATTGGAATGTCATTGCCTATAAGCAATACATCATCAACGTAAAGGACAATGAATGTCAGTGCGCTCCCATTAACCTTCTTATATACACAAGGATCATCCTTGTTTTGAACGAAATCATATTCTTTTATGATCTCATCAAAACGTTGGTTCCAAAAACGTGATGATTGCTTCAATCCATAAATGGATCGATTTAACCTACAAACCTTGTTTGCAAGTCTTGGTACGACAAAACCATCAGGCTGTTGCATATAAACATCATCCAAAAGGTTTCCGTTAAGGAAAGCGGTTTTGACGTCCATCTGCCATATCTCGTAATCGAAATATGCAGCAATATCAAGCATTATCCTAATGGATTTAATCATGGCAAAGGGTGAAAAAGTTTCATCATAATCGACACCATGTCGTTGACGATACCCTTTTGCTACAAGTCTAGCTTTGTCCGTTTGTACGTTGCCATCCATGTCAGTCTTCCTCTTGAAGACCCATTTGCAACCAATAGGCTTTACGCTTTCTGGTGCATCAATCAGTGTCCAAACTTGGTTGGTGTATATGGAATCCATTTCGGAATTCATGGCATCTTGCCATAAACCGGAGTTGATACCTTGTATCGCTTCCTCATACGTAGCCGGCTCGTCTTCCTCAATAAGATTAATATCCACATGAGATGAGATCAGAAACCCATACCTCTCAGGTTGTTTTCTGACTCTCTCCGACCTACGCGGTCCTTGTGTGTTCGAAGATTGTGGTACAGTCTCATCCATGATGGACTGTTCATGTTCCATTAAGGATTCTGTACCAGGAATAGTATTACTCCGATTTTCATCGAGTTCTACTTTCCTCCCACTTATCACTGCATTTAGGAATTCCTTCTCAAGGAAAACCGCATGTAGAGCAACAAATACTTTTTTCTCTTGTGGGTGATAGAAATAATATCCTTTGGTTTCCCTAGGATCCTACAAATAGGCATTTATTCGATTTGGGTTCTAGTTTGGTACCTTCCAAACGTTTGACGTATGCCCAGCAACCCCAAATCTTCAGGAATGAGAAACCCAGTGTTTTTCCTATCCATATTTCATACGGAGTCTGTTGAACAGACTTTGACGGAACCTTATTCAAAATAAGTATTGTACTGTTTAATGTATATCCCCAGAAGGAAATAGGTAGCTCTGTGCGACTCATCATAGACCTTACCATGTCTAACAAAGTTCGGTTTCTCCGTTCGGACACACCGTTTAATTACGGTGTTCTGGGAGGAGTCCACTGTGAAAGAATACCATATTCTTTCAAGTAATCAAGAAACTCATTGCTTAAGTATTCGCCACCACGGTCCGACCCTAATGTCTTAATACTTTTGCCAGTCTGTTTTTCTACTTCGTGTCGAAACTCTTTGAATTTCTCAAAATTTTCCGACTTGTGTCTCATAAGATACACAAAACCATAACGCGATGCATCATCCGTAAAGGTTACGAAGTATTCATATCCACCTCTAGCCTGGCTAGACATGGGCCCATAAATGTCACTATGAACAAGGGCTAACAGTTCGGTGGCAAGTGCACCTTTACCGCTAAAAGGTGATTTAGGCATCTTGCCTAACAAAAAAGATTCACAGACGTCATATGAATTTGGATCAAATCCGTCCAAGTACCCACTCTTCGAAAGTGTGGATATACGTGTCTTGTTTATGTATCCCAGACGACAATGCCACATGTAAGTTTCATATTTGTTACTTACTTTAAGCCTTTTATTTGTTACACTATATGTTTGAGATTGATTCATATTCAAAATATAAAGACCATTATTTACATCAGCAGTGCAAATTTCCATATCATTTTTATACATAAAACACCAAGTGTTTCTAAATACAAAAGTGTACCCACATTGGGCTAACATAGATACAAAAATAATATTCCTAGTCAAACTAGGTACATAATAACAGTCTGATAGTTTAAGTACATGCCCCGAGGGCTGTTCCAAAACAAAAGTGCCAACGGCCAAAACGGCGACTCGTGTCCAATTTCCAACGCGGAGGTCAATCTCTCCTAAGGCCAGTCTCCTACTAATCTGCAGATCCTGCACATCAGTACATATATGAGTTCCACAACCAGAATCAAAAATTCAATTTTTAAAACTAGTAGTAGACATGTTTATTTCTATAACAAACATACCCGAAGCCGGTGCCTTGTCCGCTTTGATTTTCTTCATGTGTGCCTTGTACTCGCAGCAGTCACACTTCCAGTGACCCTACTTGCCGCACTAGAGACATACATCTTGGGATTTGTCCTTAGGTTTCCCAGAACCCTTTGACGATTTGGCATTGCCCTTCTTCTTATGCTTCTTCTTCTTTACACCTCCAGTCGCCTTGGGCCAAGCCCTTGGAGTCTGAGATGTTGAAGCGAAGTGCGCCTCGCGCTTCTTGCCCTTAAGAAGCTCTTTTTCTACTTCACGCAGAGTGGACATCAACTCTCCAAGAGTTTGGTCTTGGTTCAACATATTGTAGTTCATGATGAACCCACTCCAAGTGTCGGGGAGAGACTGTAAGATCAAATCTACTGAAGTCTCAGCCTCGAAGACGATGTCCATCTGTCCGAGATGCTCAATGTCAGCAATCATCTGTGACACATGGTGCTCAACAGATGTACCCTCTGACATGCGAGCGTGGAAGAGCTTCTTCTGCAACTCATATCTTTGCGATCTAAGATTAGATCGGTGAAGATCATGCAACTTCACCATCATCTCATATGGATCCAATCCCTTATTTTGACGACGGAATTACAGAGTCATAGCGGCAAGCATTACCGATTGAGCAGTCGCATTGTCATCGCTATGAGTCTTCCAAAGCTCTAGCTCAAGCAACTGATCAGGTCGGGGCTTAGGCCTAAGAGGTCTCTCTATAGTATAGAGTAACTTCTCGGATCCCAGAATAATTCTGAGATTCATATCCCAGTCTTGAAATTTTGTACCATTAAAGACATTGTCGCCCATGACAATATCCCTAATGCTTAACTTTCCTGTCATCTTAACCGCAATAGTCCAACTATTCAATTAACGATGTATGGGTACAGTCTAACTGTTACAAGAAAAATAATAATATATTAGTCCAACTAATAAAATAATTGACGAAATAATTTGAAAGCGCGTAAAGCTAAGTATTTGAACGAAATTACAAATTCAATACTAGCCTCCCACTATTTTTCGGCGAGCCTCTAACCTTCTGTTGAGTACTCGGGAAACCTAGTTTCCTAGTGGGCTAGGATCCCGTTAAATAACACACAACATTGACTTTGGCCAACAAGTTGTATGATATTTAACTAGGTAGATCTCTAAGATCAATTGAATCTCATCCAATTCCTAGATCCGGTAGGTGGACCTCCAAGTCCGAAACATATATACAATATATATGCCAATATATATGATGAGTGGTAATTATATCACTATTTCCCACTCATTTGACCTAATATTTTGTATAGTTTCTTGAGTTTTGTGAATATTTTGATGTGTTTTGGGTTATTTGTAGATAAATAAAATTTCAGGACATTCTGGAGGTGATTTGGGCCAAAACAGTGAAAATTGGAAGAAAATGGTAAAATGGTCATTTCGCGGGTCGCGACGCGCAAGCCTATGGCGTCGCGACGCCTAACATACGCCGAATAGTGCTAACGTGCGCCGGGTTCACAAGTTAGAATCTGAGAAAAGTTTGACTTTGCTAACGTGTGTCGTGCCACGTGTCACCATCACAGCCGATCTGTTAATGTACAACGTGCCATGTGTCATCATCCTATGATGCCGATAGTCGCCATCGCCACGTGTCGCCATGTGTCACTCCACCTTTCAGCCACGTCATCGTCCACTTCACCGGTTGACCGAGTCAAAATGCCACGTCATCACCACGTCATCATCAACCAATCATAGCGTGCCACGTGTCGCAATTCTATGGTGCCGACAGTCCCTTTCGCCACCTGTCGCCATGTCAGCGCCACGTCAGCATCTATTATTGGCTCACTTATCCGAAATCGACACGTGGCGGATAAGAATCTGAGCCGACCAATCAGAAGTCGCCACGTGTCGCAATAATTGAGATCTCAGCCGCCTTGCCACGTGTCGCCTTATCTCCTTATCCAGAATCGCCACGTGTCAATCCCTCAGCATGCCACGCCATAAAGTGCTGGCGTCGCGACGCCAAAGGCTTTGGCGTCGATTCGATAGCACTTGAGCATTTGTGAAAGTCGACCCGAGGTGGTATAAAGGTTACCAACTCGACCTATTCAAGTTGGGAGAGAGGACTAAGCATCATTCACATCGGCACACCGACCCGAGGAGCGGAGTTGAGACCACAAGATACCATGTACTCGAGAGCATATGACGTATGTCCTACTTGAAAGTTTGAGCCTTTAGAAGACTGATGTGATAGGAGCAAGCCGACGACTATCCTTGGGAAGAGAGTCTTACAGACGAAACAATGCTGGAGTGGTTGAGTTACAGACTGTCACGTTGGCAGAACATGTAGCAGTGGACAAAAGGTTGGAATGATGGCCTTCTGCTGGCAGATGGTGGTTGAGTAAGAGATCATAAGTACTGTTTGCAGAATGGTTGGGGAAAAGAAGCATAGGCGATTGATGAACACTAAAAAGTGCACATTTATTAAAAGAATTAATCATTTTACACTTGTAGTTTCATTAATCCTCTTTAATTAGCACATTTGTGAAATAATAATTAAATTTATATTTTATATATTTTTATTGTGATTTTTATTTCTTGTGTAGATAAAATACTATTTTGGAAGCTCAATAGGAAAAATGTATATGAAATATGAATTCCAGGATCAATGAAACCCAAAAGAACGTGACAACTATATTCAAATCGGACTTGGAAATCATTCACCGTGTTTAGATTGGCGACAAAATCAACTTATGATGTATTTACCCACACATGTATTATTATTATTACAATATAAATTTATATAATATATATAATATATTTTGGATGATCCACCAAGATTTTATATATATTATACTGGAGGTCCCACCAAGAATATATATGTATATATATATTATAAAAAGAAAAAAGAAAAAAAAATTCATTTGAAAAAATGGTAACATGACAAACCAATGTGATTTGTCATGTTGTGTATTTTCCATGCAAATTCTTTTAAGAGATGTGAGCATCTCAGTAAAATTTTCACAAGTCTCACTTGAGATTTTGTGGGATGAGCTCATGTGCGTATTTTTTTTTTGTAATTTATCTTTCTTTTATTAATAAAATTATAAGTGTTTTTATTTATATCTTATCTACTAATTTGTATCATGTTGAGGTAAATGGTGAAGCTAGTAGTATGGAAATGTATGTGATTTTTATTTATATTACATTTTTATAAATTGTTATAATTTCTCAAATAAAATTCATACTTTTTATAGTTTATTGAGGACTCTTGACTAGCTATAGACAGTCCCCGATTGGCATTTGACACGGATAATACTTGAATCTCATAAATGAGGGAGAGTGGACTATTAAAATCTGGATTAATTATAGACAATACGGTTCCGTCTATATGGCTGGTTTTATATTTGACATAATTGAGTACCTAACTGGACTTGTTACAGACAAATGTTTTCATCGCTTTTATGGCTGGTTTTATATGTTTTGGCATATTTAGTACCTTGGCATGACTAATTATCGACATGACGAATTACATATGTTGGCATAATTAATACCTGATAATTATGAAATAAATTGATTGAGAAATAATTATAATTTATATTTTATAAAAAGTAAAAATTATTTATATTTGAAATATCAAGAGTGAATCCCATAAACCTGGTATTTTATTTTATTATTTTTATTTTATTAGTTGAATTATTATTTTATTATATTAAATTTATTCCATGTGGATTTATCCCGGACTTATCGGGTTATTTTATTACTTCGAGACTCTTATGCTTGAGAGTAAAGAACCGCTTTGTGAGTGTGTCAAGTTTTTGGCGCCGTTGTCAAGGAATAAAATTTAATAGATAGTAATAATTTAACATTATTGCAGTTTTTCACTTTTGAGTTGTTTTGTGTTTTTTTTTTAAAAAAATCTTTTATATTTTTTTTTATTGTTTTGTGTATTTTATAAAAAAAAAATAAACAACACTTTGCTAAATTATAGTCTCGAGAATCTGACTTTAAAAGACCTTATTTGTCAATTTATAAGAAAATCTGATGAGAAACATATCATCGACCCATAGAGGGCGTTCAAGCCGTTACTGGAAGTAAAACCAGAGAAAGATGTGAGCCACAATCACAATCACATTTCAATTTATTATTTTGATTTTTTTAAGGTATAACTTCTTTTTTAATAGCAGTGTTGTAGATTCAATTGTCAATACCACACGATTCAGGTGATGTCTTCTAAACTCCAATTCTTCTTATTCAGACATTGAGAAACATGTCTCAATTTGGTTGGGGGAGATGATAGTTGACTAGAATGCTTTTATTTTTATTTTTTTAAAAAAAATTATTTTATTTTGTGTGTAAAAAAATAAAAAATAATTTTATTTTTATGTTATTTCTTAACAAGTTATTTTTGTTCATTTCCTTTTGAATTATTTAAATTTGTGAATTCTCCATAAAATTGTTTAAATTTGATTTTCATATGCTCATTTGACAAATATTATCAACATACATGGTAACATATGATCATGAGTTGTAAGTGAAAATTTTGTAATATTCAGTTCTCTAGTTTGTTGGAGGCAGCACCTAAAAGTAATGGAGTTTGTATTTTTACTTAAAAAAAAAATAAATAAAAAAAAGAATAAAAACTAACCAAGCTTGTACTTAGTAACCGGACATATTGTCTCAACAATCGACGATTGTTCGCGTAAAACAGTAGAGCTTGAGTTAAAAAAAAGTGTGAATAAGTTTAAAAAAAAAAATAATACTTGAATCTCATAAATGAAAGAGTGTGGACTATTAAAAATCTGGATTAATTATAGATAATGCGGTTCCGCCTATATGATTGGTTTTATATATTTGACGGAATAGTGGATTTGAGAGCCTATATAAAGGAATTGAAGATTAAAATTCAAGGGTTGGCTATTTTTGGTTAGCAATTTTTATATTTTCACCACTTGTAAAAGAGAGCTCTAAAAAGCTTAGGGAGAGAGAAAGCTGGTCAAACAGTATTAAAATTCCCTTTTTTTACTCTCGTGGACGTAGGTTGGAGCCACCCTCCGCCGAACCACGTTAATCTCTTGTTTCCTCTGGGATTTTCCGTTTACTTGCTAAGTTTGCTTTAATCCCCAACTAGCCAATTAAATTCACTGATCGAAAGAGATTTATTTGAGGAATGAATTCTCATATCACCCTTAAAACAAAAAAACATGCATCAACACAAACCAACGATTTAATCTAATTCAATGCAGCTAAATACACGGTCGGGTTAGGACCTATTTGTCAGAAACGAACAAACTATATCTTCACCTAGAAAACATAAGACTAGGACCTGTATGTAATATTACGTAAACCAAAAGTCAAACGTACAATGTGAAGAAGAACAGTTGAAAAATAACAGAAAAGGCAAGCAAAGCAGAGGATAAAAGACCCAGCAGTGGCGCCTCTTAAAATCTCTCTCTCTCTCTCTCTCTCTCTATAATATATATAGAGAGCTCTCTCAGTAAGCAAATAGCGAACTACTCGATTCGAAATCGAATCTCTGCTCAATATCATTGTGGGTTTGTTTGATTATCTCCGAGCGAGCAAAAATGGAGTTGTTTTATTATTTGGTGTTTGGTGCGATGGGTGCAGTGGTGGCTGCAGTGGAGCTGAGTAAAACCAACAAAGATAGAATCAATACTTCATCGGCGTTCAATTCTTTCAAGAACAATTACCTTCTTGTTTACTCACTCATGATGGGTACTTCACTTTCCATAGATCTGATCATTTTCATGTTATAATTGCTTTAGATCTCACTCACACGCACACATTCACTGTACTTTGGATCTGTCCGACTTCTGTAACCTTAAATGTAAATACCCATTTGTTAGATTTCTGTTTTGTAATGCATTATTGTTTTACAAAGTTATAAAATATGGGATCTGCTCTTTGATTGCTTAGCAAAATATACTCAAGTTTGGTTACAAGTTTCTACGTTATGTAGGAGCCAAGAGCTAGCTTTAGTGTCTGTTAAAGTACATTGTTATGATTTGTGATTGACATGTGTGGGATAGATCTCTTAATGATTCTGTTTAGTTGATTTAGCTTCTTACGGAAGGATCATGTAAACTGTAACGTCATTTTGCTATAACTAATTAGAACACTAAAATACAGTACGGGTCAATAATTTCCAAATGATCTTGAGGCTCCAAAAGCATTTAATAGTCTTCTTAAAACAATTTCCAAATGATCTTTACTTATCTGTTCTAGTAGTTGTATAAAATAAACTGATTTGAATTGGATTGGAGTTGATGTATTTGTAATTCTCTGTCTGATGTGCTGTTTTCTTGGCAATAGCGGGGGACTGGTTGCAGGGTCCTTATGTTTACTACCTCTATAGTACGTACGGATTTGGGAAAGGGGAGATTGGACAGCTTTTTATAGCTGGTTTTGGGTCCTCCATGTTGTTTGGCACAATTGTTGGATCTCTAGCTGACAAACAGTGAGATTTCTCTTCTTGTGCTCTTATGGTTCATGATTAATGGAGTACGTTGACACAAATTAATGATGCCTTCCTGTTTTTAATTCAGGGGTCGAAAGAGGGCATCCGTGACGTATTGCATAACATACATTCTGAGCTGCATCACTAAGCATTCTCCTCAATACAAAATTCTGATGATAGGACGTGTTTTGGGAGGTATCGCGACCTCTCTCTTATTTTCAGCATTTGAGTCGTGGCTTGTTGCAGAGCACAACAAGGTGAGGGATTGTTTCCTTCTCTGTTCATTCTCTGAAGATAAATTGGTTATTCTTAGCTACAAATTTTGATTGTTGATGTGCTATTTATTAAATTTCTCCGTCTGTTGACCATTCCTAATACCTAGATTTTGAAAATTTTCTGTTCACCTTCTTTTCAAACATTTCAATGTCTTGTTGGTGACTGATTGTACTAACTTCTTCAGATATTTTAATTAGTTTTTTTTTTCTTTTTCCGCGTAATTTTGCAGAGGGGATTTGAGCAACAATGGCTGTCCATAACATTCTCAAAGGCAATATTTCTTGGAAATGGTCTTGTTGCTATTTTGTCTGGATTGTTTGGAAATCTTCTTGTTGATTCATTTTCTCTAGGGCCCGTTGCCCCCTTTGATGCTGCTGCTTGCTTTCTTGCCATTGGAATGGCCATTATTTTATCATCTTGGACTGAAAACTTTGGAGATCCTTCAGAGAGCAAGGACTTGCTTACCCAATTCAGGGGCGCTGCTGTGGCAATTGTTTCTGGTAACAGTTAAATATATAGACTGTAAATTTATCTTGTTGGCACTAAGTGGCCTAGTTATCTTTCTTGATTCCTATCTACCTTTTTGTCTGCCTGTTAATGTTCATTTACTGTTGTTTGAGAAATATGTTTTACTTTACTTCTCCTCATCTATCTTTTATGCACTGCAGATGAAAAGATTGCCTTGCTGGGTGCTATCCAGTCCTTGTTTGAAGGTTCAATGTATACCTTTGTTTTCCTTTGGACTCCTGCTTTAAGCCCAAATAATGAGGAAATTCCCCATGGTTTTATTTTTGCAACTTTCATGTTGGCTTCAATGTTGGGAAGTTCCCTTGCATCTCGTTTGATGGCTCGCTCATCCCCCAAGGTTGAGAGCTACATGCAGATAGTTTTTGTAGTGTCATCTATCTCCCTATTGCTTCCAATTGTAACCAGTGTATGTTACCACTTGCATTTAACCTTTTCTTTATTCTTCTTTTGTCTGATAGACATATTTTGTAACTATCTCAAATTTCACTGATTTGAAACAGTTCCTGGTAGCACCTTCCGTTGTGAAAGGTGGAGGCATCTCATTTGCAGGTTCTCTCCAGCTTCTTGGCTTCTGTACCTTCGAGGCTTGTGTAGGCATATTCTGGCCATCCATAATGAAGATGAGGTCCCAGTACATACCAGAGGAGGCCAGAAGCACCATCATGAACTTCTTCCGCGTTCCACTCAATATCTTTGTGTGTGTTGTGCTGTACAATGTAAGTTCCAGCGTAACTTTAAAATATTGTCTTATTCATTGGTTTGAGAAATATAGGATTTTGTAGAGAGCTATGCACTTAACCTAGTTTTATATATATTTTTAAAAAAGCTGCACTTAACCTAGTTTAGAATCCCATTTTATTTCTCTCTTGCACCCTCGTCTCTGTTGCTTTCTTATTTGTTTTTTTTTTTTTTTTTTGTCTCTTAAGGTTGATGGTTTCCCTATCACTGTTATGTTTGGTATGTGCTCGATTTTCCTGTTTGTGGCATCAGTCTTGCAAAGGCGGCTGATGGTGATTGCGGAAAAACCAAGTGAGTTTAATCCTCCTACTATACTTTTTTCCAATGGTATAATAAGCCTGTGTCCTGTAGCTAGACTTCTTAAACATACATTCCACTTTATCAGAGACACAAGAATGGGCTATGAAGGAAAGGGACACCGAGGCAGAGCCATTAAACCTTCAACTGGATGTTGAGGACACATACCACCGGTGATTCTTGTAAGGTTGAAAACAGCCACATGAATTGTTCCATACACAGTTACAATTCGTTTTTTTTTTTTTGGAAAACTACAATTCTTGTTGGATTTATTAGATGTATTCAATTTTATTTGGTGAGGATGAAAATGTATTAAGGAAAAGAGTGGTCTGCCCAACAACGGATACAAGGGCTGGAGGAAGGGCATTGGAGCTCATATAATCGTGTTTTGGCCCATGTAATTCTAGATATCATTTTAGGAAATTAAAATGTCTACTTCTGTATTTGTGTGTATATATATACACATACTGTTTCTAAAGCTTGGTTGAAAAATGACAATATCCATCCCTTAGTAATATAATTGTTGGTTTTAAGGTTTGGTCCATGATTACCAAAGTAACCATGTTACTTAATATTTTTTTTATTTTAAAAATTTAAGGTAAATTATTAATATAGTTAACGGTTCTTAAACGAATTCGATTCGCTTATGATTCATTTAAAAAATAAATTCGTATTTGGTTCATTTAATAAACAAATAAAATCAATTTATTAAATGAATCAATTTTTACAAAATCATATTCATTTTAATATGACTTGAATGGAGTAATTAATTAGGACAAAACCTAACAATATAAAACAACATATGTGTCATGTTCCCTTTAACCACTAAGAATATGAAATCATTCTTAAAATTACTTAAGAACAAGATGAACTACGGGAGAAGTCTTCCCACCTCAATACAGTGGTAGTGAATATATATTCCTATTTAGAAGTGAGATGCCATAATACATACATCTTACAACAACCTACAATCAGTCTAATAGAAGGATTGATAAAACTATGAAAAAGTTTCAATCTCACAAAAAAATGAACAAAATATAAGATGGAAAACTTTGAGATGATGGATGGTTGAATCAATCCTTTCAACACAATCAGTACGGCTTGTTAGACAACACCGTCTTTAAAACATATATTCTATTTCGTTCGTAGGTCAATATATCCTAATACAAATTAGGTGATTTGGCGGTCTAACCTCCATAATATAATGGCCTGGTTATGTAAGGGTGCATGCTATCTCTAGTAACAAGAGTGTGGCGAGCAAAAATAAGAGGATTCTCTATCTTATCTCTAACACCTTTACAAATTATTGATTGTTAAAGCAAAGATATATCAAGTATTTCTTTATTTTAAAATGTAAATACAAAAAATAAAACAGCTAACATTACAAATGGAGTAAATATACAAACACGCAATATCCAATTTCCATAATGCACATCAAATAGCTTTCAGCAATCATACCTTGACTATTCACACCATAGCAATCAACCACGTTTGGCATCCGTCGAAGCAGCTTCCAAGTCTCCAATGAAAAAAAGGATACTATCCAGAATGCCTTGGCTAGATTTCTCTCCTTCTATGGAATTCAAATTACATATATAATCCCTTTGTCTTTCTTGTTTTGAACCCAAATGGCGTTGGATTTCACCTTGGTGAACAAGATAGTAATCAACACCTTCACGTATTATCTTCAACCCCCTGGAAACATACGACATATGTTCAACAAAAACCACAACTACCATCTTCTTATACATGACAACGGAACCGTGTGTGGAGACAGGATGTCAATACTATACAGATCAATGGAACTGTGTGTGGAGGCAATATCAATACTATACAGATCGCATAGATTGAGGATTTCAACTTACAATCCAACTCGATCACATCGGTCTTGCACCTCGTACACATCTTTCCATGATTTTGAACCGACAGGGGCATAGAAAGCAGCATCATCTTCTCCCCATCTTTCCTTGAATAGATTCAACCACAGCTTGTTGTCTGATGCTAGGACCCTCCAGTTCCTGCATACTTTACAATACTAAACGGTGAAAATTTCTATCATGTTATATGGGAGATTAATTAAATGCAGCTAAAAGAAAAGGAGAGAGTGAGAAGGCGATGAAACAGCAACTTCCAGCACATAAAGAAATAAAATGCTCGTCTCTAACTAGTAAAACTATGCTAAAGATACAATGAGCTTGCTACAGAGACCACAATTATGTATCTACTATCTAATGACCACAAAATTTAAAAAATAAAGCAGATTACATATGACAGTCAAGTATTGAACACAGTTGTAATTGTAACATTAGTGGGGGCCAATTTCCAAAAGAATAGTCAAGGACAAGAGGCTAAAACTGAAATGGAAATGATTCAAGGGCTAAAGTGATTTTAAGGAAAGACTTGTCTGCGTCACTTGGTGGTGGAAACTGACTGTATTCAGGTTGTGGATTTGGTTTATAACAGGAAGGGCACGTTGACAGAAACTGTGTGGATCATTGAAGATATTATTGATAAGCTAGCTAGGTTAGATAGACATTTTGTTTGCTATGCTTCCGTTGTTGCAACTTTATTGCTCACACTCTTGCGAAATTGGCAACCAGCGTTTGTTACCCTGTTATTTGGAAAGATAACTTTTCTTCAAACATTAGGTGTTCACCTCTTTAAAGTAATGATAGTTTTCCTCTTCTTCTTCAAAAAAAAAGGTGCCATAATTACCGCACATCTATACTGCAGTACATGTACTTTGAAACATTAAAAAAATGCTTAAAAGCAAAGTTCCTTCCATATATAACCTTCCGGAGTTACCAATCAGAGAGCCATCCTGATATAGGAAGAAGTGGGATCACATGCTTCACTTAAAAGACACATGATCAAGCTTCCCAAACAGATCTAAAGTCCATAGAAAGATTAATAAACGGCTAATCCATCTTTACTTTTCTAGGTCAACGACACGTCAATACAGGAAATCAAAACATTTTCGACATTTCAACAACAAAGGTTGACAATGTCATCGATGGGATCCAGAAATTCCACTAAAATTCAATAGGTATATTATGGAAACTGAAAATCCTTAAAATGCAATAACTCAGATCTTGTATATTTTGGAGATAACCCAATTCATTTCACTAGATAATAATTCCAAAGTTGATTAATACCACACACATCTGACTTTATTAAAATAAACAAGCATCAAGTATCCAAAATTGAGGATAATAAAAACAAAATCATGGGCAAGCATTGCACAATTCAGTGCAGATCTTATAAAAAACTTAACACTGACCAACAGATACAACATAATCTGTTTTGGAATGCTAGAAATTGAACCATATAATTACTCATGGGATAAAAAACAAAAAAAAAACTAACCCATTTGCATTTGAGAATTCAAGAGAAATTACTCCCAGACAGTCTTATACACAAAACAAATAAAATTATGAGATACATGTAAGAATCAAAAAATATTTAGAAGCTTATACTAACCTTGTTGAGCAGAGGCGAGGTTCTGATGATCCAAGAAAGAGAAAATCTTAAGAATAAAATCTCCTGGTAAATTCTCCATACTTGTACTGAAATTTTATTTCTTAGATTCTTTCCGTTCAATCCATGAAACAATCTTGCATGGAAAAGAGTAGTTCCAGAAAGAGCCTGAAAGTAGGAGTATCTTACGTTTTCTGGGTACTAATAGTTTGATCCCTGAATTTTATTTATTTACAAAACAAGACATAGTTTGTTCATTTGTACAAACTTCGAAACAATCTTTCAGGGAAAAGAGTAGTTCCTATCGGTGAGCAAAATCGGTTTCAGTTCCGATTTCAAATAGAACTGGATTTTTTTTGGAAAAAATCGATTCTTAATATTTTAGAATCGAAACATATCCAATTAAATAAGATATTCTATTTATCCGTTCGTAATCTATTTCGATTTAGTTTCGGGTTACCATTTTTTTTATTTGTTTAATTTACTTTTTGTTTCATTGTAAAAAAATATAATAATTGATAATTGATATTAAGTAATGAATATTTCTCAAAATTATAAAAATAATATATTTACTGCAATATTTGTATTTATCCAGTACTTGAATGGTCATTATATAAGGTAAAATAGTTCAACATATTGATTTTGTAGTGATCCCCGAATGAAGCAAGATGTCACAGGTTTAAATCATATGAGATACGTTTAATTTGGAATTTTGGGTTGCTCTCTGCTTCTACTTCACCCATTAAGGCACTACATGGCCATAACAAAGAGTGATATATAAAAACAGAAGAGACCGTCGATCAAAGATCAAATGAATCACTTCACGTTCTGATACACAAAATCCTCTCAATGAGGTGAGTGTAGAGCATATTAGTGTAATGATAAGAGATAAACTTTATAGAGTAACATTAATTCTTATATGTTTTTTAGAGAATCAAAGAAGTTGTTAGAAAGACATAAGAAATGATATTGTTGACAACCAAAAATTACAATAATGTCCCAAAAAGCATCTAATCGGCCTAATAATCGAATCATCCAATCATCTTAGCAACTAAATTGCTCATTCAACCAAGTGACCAAATCGTCCCCAACCAGCCAAAACAACAATCGTACAAAAAAAAAACAGATGACAAACGTGATCTGAAAGTTGAAGGATGTGATGCACGTTCCTATCAGTTACCATAAGTAATATACCATAACATGAAGCACAATCTGGCAGTTACCAAGACTTGGAGGCACTATTATAGCAGTTGTTACAAGTGGCAGAAGAAGAAGCGATGAGTTACAGGACGTGTCACACGACCCAGCAGTTATTAGAGGCTAAGGGCACGACTAGAGCAGTTGTCATATATGGTAGAAGAGGAATCAGGAAGTTTCAAGACATGAGATTCAACCGCTCAAGCAGTTACCAGACATTTATTTACGCCACTATATAAGCTCAAAGTCAAATATAGAGAAGGAGAATGAACAAACAAAATACTCTTATGAGCAATGTAATTTTTCTTTATCTAGATTAATCAACTATGATTGTGTGCTTGCGCCCATTGGAGGCATTCCTCAATAAAATCAGTCACTCATTTTTGGGACTTTATTACAAGAGGTTTGAACCTTACACGATCTTTTTTACTGTTCAACCATATTTGGCGACCATAGTGGGAGAATTGGTGAAAAGGAATTAAGATGCCTCCGAAAAAGAATACTCAAACTAGATCAAGTACAAAGGAAGTAAGATTGAAGCAAACCAACCAAAACCACGTTCATGCTATAGTGGAACATTTTGAGGGCTTGTTAAAGGAAGTTGTTATGAGAGCATGAGGGAATTGAATCCTAATGTGATGCGGTGTTTGCTTGACGATTTCACTCAGGATGTGGTTGAACAAGTTAGACTTCAGAACAATCATAATATGGATAAAATCATTTCAACCAGTACCTTGCATTATGAAAACATGGCCAAACATATGATTGCGTTAGATGACCTAAAGACTGGATGCATAGGTATTAGGGTCTCTCCTTAAGAAGGTCATGTGCCACCTAACGTGTTACCTATGAGGGATAACAATGACCAAAATTATGACCAACAAAATATATTATCCGTGGTTGAGGACCAGAACGCTGGACCAAGTAATGGCGTGCTGTCACGAAGGGCACCTATCGTAGGGCCACTCCGTGGAAGGACACCTCCTGTTGATAATCGCCAAAATTTAGGGCTAAATAGTGAGAGTCCGTCAGTTAGGGGTGTTCATAGAGTCGGGTCAACCCGCGACCCGAACCGACCCGCGCGGGTCCAAAAAAATTACAAATTTTTCACCCGACCCGAAATTTTTGGGTTGGGCAACAAGTTTGATACTAAAACCCGACCCGACCCTATAGTATTTTTATTATTTTTTAAAGTTTTTACTTTTATTTCATTTGTTTATTATTTTTATTGTATTAAAACTTTATATATATGATAATTTTTGGGACATAAAATAACAAATATTTATATTTCAAAATAATTAATTCATTAAAAAAATTATTATTTTTCTGTCGACCCGACCCGACCCGCACCCGATCGGATTTCACCTTCACGTGACCCGACCCGCGACCTACCTTTGCGTGACCCGACCCGATCGGGTCTCACAAAATTTTAAAAAACCCGACATGTGAACACTCATACCACCAGTTAATATAGTCCAACATGAAATAGTAGTGCCCTAAGGCCTGTATGGGCAAGGCCAATACAATGGTCTCCCCATTTATGGGCCTCAACCACCAATCAGAGTGTTATTCGATGTCAACGCAATTTTAAGAGAACAAATGGCCAAGATTCTACATAACCAATTTGTTTTCGGGGTGAGGCCAATACAGCCAAGATATAAAAAGTCATATCCCAATTGGATTGATATGACTTATCTGTGGCCAATGAACTATAAAATAGCTGAATTTTATTTATTCACGGGATCAGGGGAGACTTCTACCGTTGAACACATCGAGAGGTTCACTCTCCAATGTGGTGAGGCGAATGATTTTCACAGGAATGACTTTCTATTTGTTTATCAATTTACCACAGAACTCGGTGGAAAACTAGTATCAAATGGAATAACTCTTTCATGCTCAATTTTATAAGACTGAGTCAGAAGTTACCTTGGCCGATCTGGCCAACTTGAGGCAATTACCGAATGAATAGGCCGAGACTTTCCTTAAGAGATTGAATATGGCCAAAGCAATTGCTTCACAAATTTCCTTGAGAGATTGAATATGGATATCAACTCACAACTCGTTGATACCGAGAACAATGAGACAATTGTTGATGGTCATTTTTCACCCTGATAAAGTTCAAATACCGATGAGGGGTATAATGGGACTTGTACTTGGCCAAGAGAGGCTGCTGAAGGCCCAAGAGCCTAGAAACACTGAAGTCAGACAGAGGGGCTCGAACCTTCAAGGGCAGAACTTGCTAATGATGAAGCAAAGTTAGGAGTTGGTGCTCGGCCCGCCAAATTTTGTTATATTTATTGTAAATATGATGTACATTTCTGTTTTATCATGAATAAAATTGAGTAATTTTCATCAATATATTCTATTATATAGTAAAGGCGTAAATGACCTTCAAATGAATGGTTGTGACATAATTGCAAAAGCGCTGCAATTGTTACTGAGAAATATCAAAATACAATTCATTCTTAAATTGTTCCTAGTCAAGGTTTACATACTTGGTCAGTTAGTAAACCCGTGAGACCGATACGTGTCGTATATTAGAATTGTTCTAATGGTTTATCTCAGTAAACCATGAGTCTTGGGAGACTCATATAGACACGTAGGTATTTATTGGATAAATACTGAACGACTCATTTAAAGATCCTGATAGATGGTACACCAACGTCAATAGGATTCTTTACGAGTCGAATAGCATATTAGCTCATTTGACTTGTGATACCACTGTGGATATGTGAGATATCCTCCGTACTTTAATGACAGTCACGTCAACGATCTTTTAAGATCAGACTTCCGCATGTTCGTTGGGTATGGACTGATACTCAAGATATCATGTGATGTATCTATAGAGGATCTGTCAGTCCCGTGTACGAGATTTAGGTGTCCAATTTGTGATTCTTTAAAATCTTTGGCTGAGGTATGATTCGGAAACGAGTTCCGAATATTTATTGAAGAATTATAATTATATCGCGATACATGAATTGTTCATAGCGGAGATTTGACGTTTAATCTATATCTCCGGAATAATTCGGATAACCTGTGACAGAGGGATTATATATATATGCAATGACTTCGACTTGGATGATTTAACTCGATTATCTGTGGTCGTCGTAATTTGTGAGTGGATAAATTACAGACATGTAAATGGTTTCCGTGACAGATAAACTTGAACTTATTGAGTCCCACAATATAAAGTGTACTCGTTGAGCACTTGGGCAATTAATTATGGATAATTCGGATTATTCATACTTTACACATGCGTATTAAATCATGTGTATTTGTATACGATACAAAATTTAGATTAGATACACATTATTAACCTATTGAATTTTAACACTTGTTTTATTATTATTATTATTATTATTATTATTAATTATTAATTAATATTATAATAATAAAATGGAAGAATATTCTTGGAATATTTATCCATGTATTTATTATATCTTTTTGTTAATAATAAAATGAATGAATTAATTAGTTAATTATTTTATTTTAATTAAGAATATTACATAGAATATTCTTATAAGTTTGGCATAATTTGATTGGCCAAACCATGTGTTCTTAACACATGGAATTGTTAACAAAAAATCAAAATAATTATTTAATTTTTGGACAAGATTAAAATGTGTCAAAATTATAGTCAAGTAAAATTGTTATTTTTTATTTAAAAATCTACAATTTTCGAAAATTGGCTTAAAAATATAAAAATGAAACTAGCTTTCATTTTGCAAGGTTTTATCACATTCTCATGTGTTGAGAAACCAAAAAAAAAAGGGGGGGTTAAGGTCTATGAACAATTGATCAACACCAAGGTAGAAAGAATTTGAAAATCGGAAGCTTGGAAATTAAGGTAATAAAAGTTTCCAATTTCTAATTTCTTAATTTTGTTTCTTAAGTATGGAAATATGTATTGGATATGTATTTTTCATGTCTTAGAAATATATGTATTTTGGATATGTATTTGAGCAAAAACTTGGTGTTAATTGTTTATATAACCTTAATAGTTTTCTTATTAAGCATGTGTTAAAAGATTAATTAGTGAATTAATCTAAAAATTTTAATTACCATTCTAGAGTGATATTGCCACTCAAATGTTTCTTAGAATTTTTCTTGGAACTTTATATTGTGGTGATTAAATTTGATGCAAAATTAATTGGATTATTTTGTGAATAAATTGAATTTTGGCATGAAAATTGGACAAAAATAAAAACTGGATCAAATATGATTTTGTCCCTTAAAACAGAATATTTTTCATGGAAAAGTATGTTATTTGGATGATTTTGGATGTATAATTCTGAAAACTATTTCGGGGCGAAAAAGTGAGAAAATGGTGAAATTCGCGTCGAAACGGGTTCGCCGTGTCATGGCTGTGAAACCAGTGAACTGGACACTGTTCGGGCAGCCCAAGGTCTGACCAAACACTGCCCAAGTGACCGGGTTGGCCCAGCTCGGCGGTTGATCAACCGGTATGACCGTTTGCCCATTACGCGTAGTATTTGTCGAAAAATATTTTAGTAAAATAATTCGTCGTGTTTCGAAATATATTATGTTATTAAATGTTAATAAATAATATATTTAAATTTATTTGAGTGAATTAAAAATATTTGATATTAATTAATTCGCTCGGAAAATTTTAAAATGTTTAAAAATCATTTTCGCCTTCCACCGTGCCTTTCCGCTGCGCCTACCCCAACAAAGTGGTATCAGAGCGTCTGATCCCATATCCAAATAATTTTTTATGCCTTAAATATTTGATATTTAATTCAATTTATTTTACACATGCTTGAGAATTAATTGGTTAGATCAATTAGTTTGGTTGTTTGACAGTTTTGTAAAATCCCCATAATAAGGGTTTGTGTTTTGTGAGTGTATTGTACACTAATGGGTCCGTCTCGTCAATACAGATGTAAATATTTTTCCTGATACCGTGGTGGTGTCTTCCAAAGCAGTGCAGCTATGGTTAATGGAAATTTATTTATACCGGTAAAACTTATTTGATAAGAAATAAATTCGAGCGAAAGTGCATACCAATAGATGCCAAAGCAGTGAGGTAGTGCATAAGTACCTTGGATGTGTTTATTGATGAGTATTGCCTTGAATACGCCCCATCCAATAGATGCCAAAGCAGTGAGGATCGAAAACGGTTCAGAACCTATTTTAAAAGAGTCACATTGGATGTGATTGATAATTGTTATCTACTTTAAAATATATTTGGGCAAAATGTGCCAAAGCTGTGTGTTCAAATATATTTGTGAGGTCTACTTCCTGATATAGAATTTAATTTAATTACTAAATTCTCGTATTTTGTTTGGGGATTATCAATTTATATAAAATAGTGTGAGGGCATCCTTATATTAAAATTCTATGATATGTTGGATGTTTTTTTTTTTGATATTGATAAAATTACTCTTGTATGCTAATTCTTGTTTCTTTTGTTAAGTTTGTGATGGCAGCTACTACTTCTAATCCTTTTGCACGTGTCTTGGACGTGAAAAAATTGACTGGTCCTGAAAACTTTAGTGAATGGGAATTGAATCTTAAGATTATCTTGAGGTTCGAGAGGTTGGGTTATGTGCTGGATAATCCAGTATCGTTGGATATTGCTCTAGAGTCTACACTTGAAGAGAGGGAGACATTTCAGAAATGGAGAGATGGGGAAGTATCATAACTCAGCTTAGGGAGCTATTTCTAAACCATGAGCATACCATGGTGTACAGAATCTCCGTGGAATTGATCCACGCTCGTTTGGCTGATGGCAAGTCAGTGAGTCCACATGTCATGCACATGATGGATCTCATTGAGCAGCTTCGAAAGTTTGACTTTCAGATGAATGAGACATTGGGCATGAATTTGATTCTTGGCTCACTCCCACCAGCATATTTCCAGTTCATTATAAACTTAGACATGCATGATATTCGTTGTTCCTACAGTCAGTTGCATAAGATGCTTCAGACTGCTGAGGAGGACATCAAGAAGGGTGTGCCGACACTCATTTCAAAGTCCTCTTTATTTAGTTCTTATTCTTCTCATTCTACGAGATCTGGCAAGAAGAAGAAGAAAAAGGCAAAGAAGACTGGTTCTGGTGTTCCTTCAAAAGGAAAGGTTGCGAACCAAGCAAGTCGAAGAAGAAAGTTGTTGAGGACAAGTTCCACCACTGTGGCAAGATTGGACATTGGAGACGCAATTGTCCAGACTATATAGCTTCCGTCAGACGGGAGAGAGTCGTCGCATCAGGTATATTTATTTTCCCTATCATTGATATCTATTTGGCTTGTGAAGCCATTGGTTCTGGATAGGTTTTAGATTCTGCTAGTCCTACTCACATCTGCAATTCGTTGCAGGGGCTGAGGGTCAGTAGGATGTTTGATCCAGTCGAGATGCATCTACATTTTGGGAATAAGGATTCTTTATCTGCAGCAACCGTTGGCGAATACGAGATTCGTCTATCCAGAGGCAGCATCATTTTGACAGATTATATTTTTCTATCTGGTTGTGTAGCTAATATTATCTCATTGTTTGTATTAGATACAAAAAAATATCATGTACATATTAAGAATCGTTCTATGTATATATATTATATGAATGATGTTTTGTTACACAAATGTTCAAATTCGCAAGGTCATTATATTTTGCATGCCATTAGAGATGTTTATGAAATTGGGGATAATAAACGTAAAAGATCTGAAATAACTGATATTGAATTGTGGCATATACGGTTAGGTCATATAGGTGTACGACGCCTAACCTAGTTGGTTAAGAATAGTTTGATTAGGAATCTAACCATAAAATCTTTTCCAACTTGTGAATCTTGTATTCATGGTAAAATGACCAAAGTCTCATTTACTGGTGTTGGACATCGGGCCACTGACTTATTGGAGCTCGTACATAGTAATGTATGTGGTTCTATAAGTCACACTGCTCTTACTGGTTTTCTTACTTCGTAACATTTATCGATGATTTGTCACGGTATGGTTATGTTTATTTGATGAAACATAAATAGGAAACCTTTGAAAAGTTCAAAGAATTTCGAAACGAAGTAGAAAAATAAACTGGTAAATTCATCAAATGCCTTTGATCAGATCAATGCGGTAAATATATGAGTAGTGAATTTACTGAGTATTTTAAAGAGAATGAGATTCTCGCTTAATATACTCCTCCGGGTACTCCACAGCACAATGAAGTGTCTGAAAGGAGAAATAAGACTTTATTGGATATGGTCCGATCAATGTTGAGTTTTACAGATCTACCTTACCTTTTGTGGGGGCATGCTCTTCTTACTGCTGCACATCTGTTAAATAGGGTTCCCTCTAAAGTTGTTCCCACTACTCCATATAAGATATGGGTTGGTAGAAACCGAACCTTAATTATGTTAGGGTTTGGGGTTGTCCTACACACGTCAAGGTGACGCAGCAGGATAAACTTTTGCCTCGAAGGTGAAAAGTTAGGTTTGTTGGATATCCTTCGAATTCCAAATGATATAATTCTATGAACTCGGGCATTGAAATATGTTCGTAGCTCGTTTTGCCAGATTTCTTGAAGAAGAATTTTTGACAGAATGTGGTAAGGGTTGAACTTGATGAAGTCCAACCGATAAATGACAGATCGATAGAGGAATCACATGTTCAGACAGAAGCAGAACCTTATAGTTCCATTCTCCGTAGGTCAACTAGGATATCGAGACCTCATGAGCGTTTGTATTTGATATAAGACAAGAATCTCGATGTGCTCATTATTGAGGAGACTGATCTGTATACCTACATAGAAGCAATGTTAGACATTGATTCTAAAAATTTGCAACAAATCTTCAATTTTTTCTCTTGGGAAATTCGGCCAAGCCTAAGAAAATTTTGGAGAGAAAAAACTGCAATTGGGCGTGAATGAGAGAGAGGGAGATGAAGTTGTATTGTTGACTTGTGTATTTGATTTTCAAAAAATCAAATGATATACCAAATCTCAAAATTTAGTAAAAGTCATTCCCATCATTACACACAAATGTGTTATACAAGTCACCATCATTCCTTCACCAAAACCCATCACCAAAAAGTAATTAAAATGACAAGTTATGTGACATGTGGGTCCCATTAAATTCAAAATCCGAGTGGGCTCGCAAACATTCCCGGGCTCGGGTTCGTTAATTCCAAATTAACGATTTTTCTGTTGCGACGTAATTAAATCAAATTTAATTAAATAATTATGCCAAGTAAAATTACTATTCACATCGCCTGCGAATTAATTCTAAATTAATTCGTTTGCCCGAATTAAAATCCAATTTTAATTCCGCGTCGAAATCTAATTTCGTTTAATATATCGAATATATTATTTTAATCGATTAATTCAAATTAATCGTCTCTCTCTTCAAATAGTATTTTATCCTAGATAAAATCTCTCTGTAATTAATCCTAGATTAATTATGTTCGAATCATACGTCATCGGTGAATCTCGGGAAGCGACCCATGAGATCTTGGCAGTAAAATCCGATCGTCGGACTATCCGAACACGTACGTACCTTGTACTACATTTTTACCGATTTACGAGACATGGTTGGCTTCTAGCAAAACATCGTGCCTACCCAATTCTCCAGAAATATTCTTAAAGGAATATATAATCTTTGTCGGCGTAGTATACGTAGTATTGCGTATTGCGATCTAGTATCGGATGTCACATGCAAGGCCTGAGGCTGGAATATTGTCTGCCCCGTATGAAGCATATATCAGATTACAAGCACTAGTCTCTTTAATCGGATAATCATGACCATGTCATATTATCCCGATTGTTGCAACCATTTAGAGTACCATTTCTGTATCTCTACGTGATCATCATCTCCATATGACTGAAGTGATACTTCCGTCTTGACATCACACCCAATACATTACGATTCTCAATAAACCCAAAAGAGGCGTACACAGAACCTGTTAAAGTCCTGGACGACCAAAACCAAAGTGTATTGATTGTCGCAAGTATTAGCGATGCAAGTCTTAGGTTAAGACCAAATACACCTACCCTGATGTGGATTCCCATAGACACATAGTCATACTACCAATGGGATTCCGTGGGGTCTATCCAGAGCGAAGTTGTTTCCGTACCATCGGTAAACATAACCTCTATCACACTTGCATAAGTATCCAATACTTAAATATATGAGAACTATGCTGTTACGCTTCCATAACACACACAAGTGCAATACTAGTCTATTCCGCATTATCGATGTCCAATCTCGATAATACTACGACTAGGGATATTTAATGATTAAACCGTTATGGATTGATACTGTCTCATATCTTATAATACGGAACTAATCATAAGGACTTTTATCATTTATATATTTAAGTAATCAAATTACAAAATGATAAAATGCAATTTCCATTGCTACATAGTTAATTTGTACAAAAACAACAATGTCTTTTACAAATAGTGACGCTATGGGTCATAATTGTCTAAAAATCTCCCATTTGGCCTATAACCAGTCACTCAAGCATCTAATACCTGAACTATGTACATGTCGCTCAAACTTTTGCTGAGGAATAGCTTTCGTCAGCGGATCTGCAATGTTGTCCTCTGATGCGACCTTCTCGATCTTCACATCGCCACGATGTATGATCTCACGAATCAGATGGAAACGTCGAAGAACATGCTTGGATCGTTGATGAGACTGCGGTTCCTTAGCCTGCGCTATAGCCCCGTTATTGTCACAATACAATGGAACGGGCTCAGCTGCTAACGGAACTATTCCTAATCCAATTAGGAATTTACGAATCCAAACTGCCTCTTTTGCTGCTTCAGCTGTAGCAATGTACTCCGCCTCTGTTGTTGAATCAACACAGTCTCTGCTTGGAAAGATAGCTTCGCTTTCTGCTTACTGCTCCGTTATTCAAACAAAATATGTACCCAGATTGCGACTTACAGTCGTCTTTATCGGTTTGGAAACTTGCATCAGTATACCCAGTTACCTCAAGTTCTCCATCTCCATAGATTAAGAAGGCATCATTAGTTCGTCTAAGATACTTAAGGATATTCTTAACCGCCATCCAGTGACCATCACCTGGATCGGCCTGATAACGACTACACATGCTCAAAGCATACGAGACATCAGGTCGCGTACCTATCATGGCATACATGATCGATCTGACTACCGAGGCGAACGGTATCCGACTCATGTTGTCTCTCTCCATCTTGAGTTTTAGAACACATGTCCTTAGATAGAGTGACGCCATGTGACACTTGCAACAGTCCCCTCTTGGACTGATCCGTGTTGAATCTCTTCAACACTTTGTCAATGTACGTGCTATGGGAGAGTCCAATCAGCTTTCTAGATCTATACCGGTAGATCTTTATTCCTAGAATAAAGGTTGCTTCTCCCAGATCCTTCATGGAGAATTTTAATGAAATTCAAGCTTTCACCGATGTTAACATGGGAATGTCATTGCTTATAAGCAATACATCATCAACGTAAAGGACAATGAATTTCAGTGCGCTCCCACTAACCTTCTTATATACACAAGGATCATCCTCGTTTTGAACGAAATCATATTCTTTTATGATCTCATCAAAACGTTGGTTCCAAGAACGCGATGCTTGCTTCAATCCATAAATGGATCGATTTAACTTACAAACCTTGTTTGCAAGTCTTGGTACGACAAAACCGTCAGGTTGTTGCATATAAACATCCTCCAAAAGGTTTCCGTTAAGGAAAGCAGTTTTGACGTCCATCTGCCATATCTCGTAATCGAAATATGCAGCAATAGCAAGCATTATCCGAATGGATTTAATCATGGCAACTGGTGAAAAAGTTTTATCATAATCGACACCATGTCGTTGACGATACCCTTTCGCTACAAGCCTAGCTTTGTACGTTTGTACGTTGCCATCCATGTCAGTCTTCTTCTTGAAGACCCATTTACAACCAATAGGCTTTACGCCTTCTGGTGCATCAACCAGTGTCCAAACTTGGTTGGTGTACATGGAATCCATTTCGAAATTCATGGCATCTTGCCATAAACCGGAGTCGATACCTTGTATCGCTTCCTCATACGTAGCCGGCTCGTCTTCCTTAATAAGATTACTATCCACATGAGGTGAGATCAGAAACGCATACCTCTCAGGTTGTTTTCTGACTCTCTCCGACCTACGCGGTCCTTGTGTATTCGAAGATTGTGGTACATTTTCATCCTTGATAACTTGTTCTTGTTCCGTTAAGGATTCTGTGCCAGGAACAGTATCACTCCAATTTTCATCGATTCATCGAGTTCTACTTTCCTCCCACTAACTCACTGCATTTAGGAATTTTCTCAAGGAAAACCGCATGTAGAGCAACAAATACTTGTTCTCTTGTGGGTGATAGAAGTAATATCCTTTGGTTTCCATAGGATATCCTACAAATAGGCATTTATCCGATTTGGGTTCAAGTTTGGTACCTTCCAAACGTTTGACGTATGCCCAGCAACCCCAAATCTTCAGGAATGAGAAACCCGATTTCTTTCCTGTCCATATTTCATACGGAGTCTGTTGAACAGACTTTGACGGAACCTTATTCAAAATAAGTATTGCACTGTTCAATGCATATCCCCAGAAGGAAATAGGTAGCTCTGTGCGACTCATCATAGACCTTACCATGTCAAAAAAAGTTTGGTTTCTCCGTTCGGACACACCGTTTATTGTGGTGTTCGGGAGGAGAGTCCACTGTGAAAGAATACCATATTCTTTCAAGTAATCAAGAAACTCATTGCTTAAGTATTCGCCCCACGGTCCGACCGTAATGTCTTAATACTTTTGCCGGTCTGTTTTTCTACTTGTGTCGAAACTCTTTGAATTTCAAAAGGTTTCCGACTTGTGTCTTATAAGATACACATAACCATAACGCGATGCATCATCCGTAAAGGTTACGAAGTATTCATATCCACCTCTAGCCTGGCTAGACATGGGCCCACATAAGTCACTATGAACGAGGGCTAACAGTTCGGTGGCACGTGCACCTTTACCGCTAAAAGGTGATTTAGGCATCTTGCCTAATAAACAAGATTCACAGACGTCATATGAATTTGGATCAAATCCGTCCAAGTACCCACTCTTCGAAAGTGTGGATATACGTGTCTTGTTTATGTGTCCCAAACGACAATGCCACATGTAAGTTTCATCTTTGTTACTTACTTTAAACCTTTTGTTTGTTACATTATATGTTTGAGATTGATTCTATTCAAAATATAAAGACCATTATTTACATCAGCAGTGTAAATTTCATATCATTTTTATACATAAAACACCCAGTGTTTCTAAATACAAAGTGTACCCACATTGGGCTAACATAGATACAGAAATAATATTCCTAGTCAAACTAGGTACATAATAACAGTCTGTAAGTTTAAGTACATACCCCGAGGGCAGTTCCAAAACAAAAGTGCCAATGGCCAAAAACGTCGACTCGTGTCCCATTTCCAACGCGGAGGTCAATCTCTCCTGAGGCCAGTCTCCTGCTAATCTGCAGATCCTGCACATCAGTACATATATGAGTACCACAACTACAACCAGAATCAAAAATCCAATTTTTAAAACTAGTAGTAGATATGTTTATTTCTATAACAAACATACCTGAAGTCGGTGCCTTACCCGCTTTGATTTCCTTCATGTGTGCCTTGTACTTGCGGCAATCACGCTTCCAGTGACCCCGCTTCCCGCACTGGAGACATACATCTTGGGATTTGTCCTTACCCTTCCCAGAAGGTTTGGACGATTTGGCCTTGCCTTTCTTCTTATTCTTCTTCTTCTTCTTTACACCTCCAGTCACATTGGGCCAAACCCTCGGAGTCTGAGATGTTGAAGCGAAGTGCGCCTCGCGCTTCTTGCCCTTAAGGAGCTCTTTTTCTGCTTCGCGCAGTGTGGACATCAACTCTCCAAGAGTTTGGTCTTGGTTCAACATGTTGTAGTTCATGATGAACCCACTCCAAGTGTCGGGGAGAGACTGTAGGATCAAATCTACTGAAGTCTCAGCCTCGAAGACGATGCCCATCTGTCTGAGCTGCTCAATGTTAGCAATCATCGGTGACACATGGTGCTCAACAGATGTACCCTCTGACATGCGAGCGCGGAAGAGCTTCTTCTGCAACTCATATCTTTCAATCTAAGATTAGATCGGTGAAGATCATGCAACTTTGCCATCATCTCATAGGGATCCAATCCCTTGTTTTGATGACGGAATTGCGGAGTTCTAGCAGCAAGCATTACCGATTGAGCGGTCGCGTTGTCATCGCTATGAGTCTTCCAAAGCTCTAGCTCAAGCAACTGATCAGGTTGGGGCTTAGGCCCAAGAGGTCTCTCTATAAGTAGAGCAACTTCTCGGATCCCAGAACAATTCTGAGATTCATATCCCAATCTTGAAAGTTTGTGCCATTAAAGACATTATCGCCCATGACAATATCCCTAATGCTTAACTTTCCTGTCATCTTAACCGCAATAGTCCAACTATTCGATTAACGAATGTATGGGTACAGTCTAACTGTTACAAGAAAAATAATAATATATTAGTCCAACTAATAAAATAATTGACGAAATAATTTGAAAGCGCGTAAAGCTAAGTATTTGAACGAAATTGCAAATTCAATTTTAGCCTCCCACTATTTTTCGGCGAGCCTCTAACCCTCTGTTGAGTACTCGGGAAAAACTAGTTTCCTAGTGGGCTAGGATCCCGTTAAATAACACACAACCTTGACTTTGGCCAACACAACTGTATGATATTTAACTAGGTAGATCTATAAGATCAATTGGATCTCATCCAATTCCTAGATCCGGTAGGTGGACCTCCAAGTCCGAAACATATATACAATATATATGCCAATATATCCAATATATTTTCCTAACCTTTTTCCTCTGAATCAACTAAGCATTGGCTTTGGCATAACAAGCTTAATGATTCCAGTTAAGTGGAACCCATTGACTTTGGAAAGCTTCGTAATCGATGTCGATGGACAATAAATGATCTTGACTTTGGCCAACAAATCACAACTTGGACACGACATACGATATGTAACAAAGCCTTCATGATTCAAACACATCCGCGATGGACAAAGGTCTTGACTTTGGCCAACAAACCAGTGCCAATCTTGGATCTTGAGAATGAATCACTCAATGGAAGGAAAAAGCTTAATATTTATTGAGGGTTTTTCGCGTAAATTGGAAACCAATTTATTATCTTTGTTAGGTCTCATCATACACCCTTAAGCATGCATTCTAAAAGCATAATAAGGCGCGGTAAATTAAATTAATAATGATATGCGGATAGATATCTCACATATTGTTCCTAGAACAAATCACTCCATTTCCTCTCCCTGGCGCTAGCATTATTCTACTTCTACCCAATTACATAATACAATTAAAGAAACCTCATTAACATTGAGGGGAATTAGGTGAGAAGAGAATTACAAAGAATCGAGAGATAAGGCTGGACACGCAGGTCTAATTTAATAAATTCTAAATTTACAACAATTTCCAAAATTGCTATTTCCCTTCTAATATCTATCTGATATACATTATTCATTCAACACATCCATGTATTCACACAAAACATGTTATTCAATCAATCTAATCCAATTAATTAATCTTTAATAATGACCATCCAATATTAAAACAACGATTTGATTTGCGCGAGTCCAACTTGTTTAAGAATAAGTACTCAAAGTACGAATTCTTGAATTATATCGAACTACAATTTAAATCTAATTTAATTCGTATTCAATACTAATTCTTTATTTAATTCCAAATTAAATAATTACACTTTTAAATGCGCCTTACGACTTAGATTCCAAATATAATCTAAATGGGTCTCAAAGCCCAATTAACATCCGATGTCATTTAATTAAAGTCCAATGAGCTTTCAATTAATTTCTTAAGGCATGGACTTTGGTCAATATGGGTCAAACCCAAATACCAAAGCCCAATTAAGGAATCACCCTATTTGCCAAGAAACCAATTTAGGCCCATTAGGCCCAATTAAACATAAAAGGCCCATTTGTCATATTTGGACTTAATGGAATGGTTTAGGCCCAATTTGGATCCAATCCAATTGACCTAAACTAACTTGGCCCAACCAAGCCCATTAGGCCCAAATACAACATTATAATCCCAATTCTAAATTAAGCCCAACTAATTAAATTTTAATATTCCAAATATCATGATTTAATTAATTAAAGTGTTTAACCATGATTAACTATTTCAATTAACATTTCCAAAATACTAATCTAATCAATTAATCATGCTTATTCATCATCAATATATGTCCAACATTATTGAAACAAAAAATCATCTCATTCCATGTTTTGAAGCTCACGACATTTATGGGATTTTTATATCTGATTCCGATATCAATCCGATTGAATCTCAAATCAATATTTCCCAAGTCTTTAAACTCATCCAATGATCAAAAGAACAAAAAATACCATGACTTTTAGGGCATATAATATTCGGCCAAGCCTAGCATTTTGGGCAAAATTAATCCAATTAATGTTTTCTAAAATTGATCATGCATAACTCTAAGTTATCAACATACAAGCATACTCAAACAAACAATTTGATTAAAATATGCTCAAATCAAAAATACCCAAATCAAGAATATAAACCCTAAGTTCAATTTCATGCTCAATAAGGCTCTGATACCATTGTTGGGTTTCTAAGTTATCCCAAGATCATTTCAAGCAATGAAATCAAGTGAATACTCAAAGAAGAATATCGGAATTAAACTTACTTTGATCGGATTTTGGAGGTATTGAACACAAAACTTTTGCTCCTTTGAGAAGTCTCCAAGCTTCCTATTTGAAGTAGAAATCCAAGCTCCAAGCTTTTGAGTTGATTCCAAGCTCAATGATAGGTTTCCCTATCACCTAGAATGATCATTTGATGTGTTAGCACCTTTGAAAATTTGCAACAAATCTTCAATTTTTCTCTTGTGAAATTCAGTCAAGCCTAAGAAATTTTTGGAGAGAAAAAACTGCACTTGGGCGTGAATGAGAGAGAGGGAGATGAAGTTGTATTGTTGACTTGTGTATTTTATTTTCAAAAAATCAAATGATATACCAAATCTCAAAATTAGGTAAAGTTATCCCCATCATTACACACAAATGTGTTATACAAGTCCCCATCATTCCTTCACCAAAACCCATCATCAAAAAATAATTAAAGTGACAAGTGATGTGACATGTGGGTCCCATTAAATTCAAAATCCGAGTGGGCTCGCAAACACTCTCGGGCTCGGGTTCGTTAATTCCAAATTAACAATTTTTCCGTTGCGACGTAATTAAATCAAATTTAATTAAATAATTATGCCAAGCAAAATTACTATTCACGTCGCCTGCGAATTAATTCTAAATTAATTCGTTTGCCCGAATTAAAATCCAATTTTAATTCCGCGTCGAATCTAATTTCGTTTAATATATCAAATATATTATTTTATCGATTAATTCCAATTAATCGTTCTCTCTCTTCAAATATTTTATCCTAGAAAAATCTCTCTTTAATTAATCCTAGATTAATTATGTTCGAATCATACGTCATCGGTGAATCTTCGGGAAGCGACCCATGAGATCCCTGGATATGTGGCAGTAAATCCGGTCGTAGGACTATCCGAACACGTACGTACCTTGTACTACAGTTTTACCGATTTACGAGACATGATTGGTCATGCTCAATAAGGCTCATGATACCATTGTTGGTTTTCTAAGTTGTCTCAAGATCATTTCAAGCAATGAAATCAAGTGAATACTCAAAGAAGAATAGCGGAATTAAACTTACTTTGATCGGATTTTGGAGGTGTTGAACACAAAACTTTTGCTCATTTGAGAAGTCTCCAAGCTTCCTCTTTGAAGTAGAAATCCAAGCTCCAAGCTTTTGAGTTGATTCCAAGCTCAATGATAGGTTTCCCTATCACCTAGAATGATCTTTTGATGTGCTAGCACCTTTGAAATGATCATTCTAGGTGATAGGGAAACCTATCCTTGAGCTTGGAATCAACTCAAAAGCTTGGAGCTTGGATTTCTACTTCAAATAGAAAGCTTGGAGACTTCTCAAAGGAGCAAAAGTTTTGTGTTCAACACCTCCAAAATCCGATCAAAGTAAGTTTAATTCCGCTATTCTTCTTTGAGTATTCACTTGATTTCATTGCTTGAAATGATCTTGGGACAACTTAGAAACCCAACAGATTCCGCTAAATGGCAGGAAGCCATGAATTCCGAAATAGACTATATGCATCAGAATCAAGTATAAGACTTGGTTATGCTTCCTGAGGGAATTGTTCCCGTAGGTTGTAAATGGGTTTACAAAAGGAAGCACGGGCCTGATGGGAAGGTTGAAACCTTCAAAGCCTGAATGGTTGCTAAAGGTTACACTCAAAGGCTAGGTGTGGATTATGATGAAACATTTTCACCAGTAGTGATGCTAATGTCTATTAGGCTTTTGTTGGCTATCGCTGCTTACCATGATTATGATATTTAGCAAATGGATGTCAAAACAGTTTTTCTTAATGGATTTCTTGATGAAGAAATCTATATGGAACAGCCGGAGGGTTTTGTCTATAGCCAAAATTCTGGCATGGTATGTAAGCTTAAGAAGTCCATTTATGGGCTTAAACAAGCTTCGCGGAGTTAGAATCTTCGTTTTGATGAGGTAATTAGATTGTCTGATTTTCTCAAAAATAAAGAAGAACCTTGTTTTATAAGAAGGTCAGTGGGAGTATGATAGTGTTCTTGGTGCTTTACGTTGATGTCATCCTGATCATTGGAAATGATCTTTGAATGATGCAGGGTGTTAAAACATACCTCTGTAAAAACTTCTCCATGAAATACTTGGGTGTAGCTTCCTATATACTTGGTAAAAAACTCTATATGGATAGAGAAATGAAGCTGATTGGGTTATCCCAATCTTCGTACATAGATAAGATCCTATAAATGTATAACTTTAGCAATTGTAAAGTTGCTAATATACATTTTCGACATGTCATTCATCTTTCGAAGAAGATGTGTCCTCAAACAAAAGATGAAAATACTAGAATGTCTAGTGAACCTTATGCATATTTCTTGGGAAGCATCATGTATGTCATGTTATGTACGAGACCTGATATCAGTCATGCAGTAAACGTTACTAGCATATATCAGTCAAATCTAGGTAACGACCATTGGATGGTCGTTAAACATATCCTAAAATATCTAAAAGGTACTAATGATAAGTTTCTTATTATGGAGAATATGATTTACAAATAAGAGGATATACAAATTCTGACTTTCAGTCAGATCCTGATGATAGAAAGTCTACCTCAGATTTTGTATTTACTCTCAATAATGCTATAGTCAGTTGGAATTCAAACAATGATCAACAGTTGATTCCACCACTGAGGCGGAATATATTACGACATCAGATGCTGCAAACGAAACTGTATGGATTAGAAAACTTATCACAAAATTAGGAGTTGTCCCAAGCATCGAGGATTCGATCCCGTTATTCTGTGATAATAATGGTGTCGTTACACAGGTAAAAGAACCGAGAGCATATCAGAAATCAAAACATGTGGAACGAAAGTATCACATTATTCGTGAGATCATCGCTCGAGGAGACGTTGCCATATGCAAGATATCTGGAGAGGACAACATAGCAGACCCGCTTATGAAGGCCTTGCCTCCGAGACTATATGATAGACATGTAGAGGGGATGAGTATTAGATACCATCAAATTTGGCACTATAGCAAGTGGGAGAAAATACTGGAGTTGGTGCTCGGCGCGTCAAATTTTATTGTATTTATTGTAAATACGATGTATATTTCTGTTTTATCATTAATAAAATTGAGTAGTTTTCAACAATATATTCTATTATATGGTAAAGGCGTAAATGACCTTAGAATTAATGGTTGTGACATAATTGCAAAAGCGCCGCAATTGTTACTGAGAAATATCACAATATAATTTATTCTTAAATTGTTCCTTGTTAAGGTTTACATACTTGGTCAGCTAGTAAACCCGTGAAACCGGTACGTGTCGTATATTAGAATTATTCTAATGGTTTATCTCAGTAAACCATGAGTCTTGGGAGACTCATTTAGACACGTAGGTATTTATTGGATAAATACTGAACGACTCATTCAAAGTTTCCTACTAGATGGTACACCAACATCAATATGAATCTTTACGAGTCGAATAACATATTAGCTCATTTGACTTGTGATACCACTGTTGATATGTGAGATATCCTTCGTACTTTGATGACAGTCACGTCAACGATCTTTTAAGATCAGACCTCCGCCTGTTCGTTGGGTATGGACTGATACTCAAGATATCATGTGATGTATCTAGAGAGGATCTCTCAGTCCCGTGTACGGGATTTATGTGTCAAATTTGTGATTCTTTGAAATCTCTGGCCGAGGTATGATTGGGAAACGAGTTATGAATATTTATTGAAGAATCATAATTATGTCGCGACACATGAATTATTCATAGCGGAGATTTGACGTTTAATCTATATCTCCGGAATAATTCGGATTACCTATGACAGAGGCATTATATATATATATGCAATAATTTCGACTTGGTTGGTTCAACTCAATTATCTGTGGTCGTCGTAATTTGTGAGTAGATAAATTATGGACATTTAAATGGTTTCCGTGACAGATAAACTTGAACCTAAAGAGTCCCACAATATAAAGTATACTCGTTGAGCACTTGGGCAATTAATTATGGATAATTCAGATTATTCATAATTTACACATGCATATTAAATAATATGTATTTGTATACGATACATAATTTAGATTAGATACACATTATTAACCTATTGAATTTTGACACTTGTTTTATTATTATTATTATTAATTAATTAATTATTAATTATAATAAAATGGAAGAATATTCTTGGAATATTTATTCATGTATTTATTTTATCTTTTTGTTAATAATAAAATGAATTAATTAATTAGTTTATTTATTTATTTTAATTAAGAATATTACATAGAATATTCTTATAAGTTTGGCATGGAATAGTTAACAAAAAAAATCAAAATAATTATTTAATTTTTGGATAAGATTAAAATGTATCAAAATTATAGCCAAGTAAAATTATTATGTTTTGTTTAAAAATCTACAATTTTCGAAAATTGGCTTGAAAATATATAAATGAAATTTGCTTTCATTTTACAAGGTTTTATCACATTCTCATGTGTTGAGAAACCAAAGAAAAAAGGGGTTAAGGTTTATGAACAATTGATCAACACCAAGGTAGAAAGAATTTGAAAATTGGAAGCTTGGAAATTAAGGTAATAAAAGTTTCCAATTTCTAATTTCTTAATTTTGTTTCTTAAGCATGGAAATATGTATTGGATATGTATTTTGCATGTCTTAGAAATATATGTATTTTGGATATGTATTTGAGCAAAAACTTGGTGTTAATTGTTTATATAACCTTAATAGTTTTCTTATTAAGCATGTGTTAAAAGATTAATTAGTGAATTAATCTAAAAAATTTAATTGCCATTCTAGAGTGATGTTACCACTCAAATATTGCCTAGAATTGTTCTTGGAACTTTATATTGTGGTGATTAAATTTGATGCAAAATTAATTGGATTATTTTGGATGTGTATTGGGTGGTGGATTAATTCCGAAAATTATTATGGGGCGAAAACGTGAGAGAACGACGAAATTTGCGTCGAAACAGGCTCGCCGTGTCACGGCTGTGAAACCAGCGAACTGGGCACTGTTCGGGCAGCCCAAGGGCTGACCGAATACTACCCAAGTGACCGGGTTGGCCCGGCTCGGCGGTTGATCAACCGGGTTGACCGTTACGCGTAGTATTTATCGAAAAATATTTTCGTAAAATAATTCGTCGTGTTTCAAAATATATTATGTTATTAAATGTTAATAAATAATATATTTATATTTATTTGAGTGAATTAAAAATATTTGATATTAATTAATTCACTCGGAATATTTTAATATGTTTAAAAATCATTTTCGTCTTCCACTGTGCCTTTCCGCTGCACCTACCCCAACATTGAGTTGGCAGCATTTGAACGTTTGTGGAAGTCGACCCGAGGTGGTCTATGTTACTGACCGGACCCGGTTGACAAAGTTAGAGGAAGTCTGACCAAGCATCATTCACCTCGGTATGCCGATCTGAGAAATAGAGCCGAGACCACTAGATATTTTGTACTTAAAGACGTATGGTGTATGCCATACTTGGAAGTTTGAGCTTCTAGAAGACTGATATGACGAGAGTAAGTCAACGGTTTTCCTTGGGAAGAGATTCTGCCAGATGGAGCAATACCGGAGTGGTTGGACTACAGGTTGTCATGTCAACAAAGCGTGCAACAGTAGATAAAAGATTGAAGTGATGAGTTTATGCTGACAGAGGGTAGTTAAGTCGGGTGCTGGTACAACTATTTGCTGAGTGGTTGTGGAAAATGAGCATGAGACAATGATGATAGAGTGACATGAGCCGGCGTCATGGGTTGATGGAATAGAGGATTTGGACGCCTACATAAAGGGGTTGAAGCCACAAATTCAAGGATTGATAATTTTCGCGTCTCACTACTTGTAAAAAAACAAAGAGCTTCTAAGATAGGGATGGAGAGAGAAAGCTGATCGGTTCAAGATTACTTGAGAGAATTGTACCAGAATGATCATAAGACTCGAGGTGTTCGATTAACAATCTTGCTTTCTTATCCCATTTGTAGCTTGGGTTGGTCTTAACCCTGAGCAGGTAATAAGAAAAACTCACATTTACTCCAGTGAACGTATGTTGGAGTCACTCTCTGCCGAACCACGTAAATATTTCCTTGTAATTGTTTTGTCTGCTCACTTAGTTTGTTCTTGATTCCCTACTAACCAAACAAATTTACTAATGGGGGAGATCTGTTCGAGGGATTGATTTTCCAAACTACCATTGGAATGAAAAGCAACCGTCAATAAATTTATCAAATAAAAAACCTTCCAAATTTCATGATTTGCTTACTATTAGTTAGTGTTTAAGTTTTGAACATGCATTATCTTTACCTTGCAAGAAAATGATGTTTGTATAATCAATTGCACAACCATATGTATTTGAAAAATAATTTATTCTCATTTTAACCTGTGTGTTTTTCTAAATACACTTGATTATATAATTAATTATTCAATTAGTTGTACACATTGCGATCGTTTCTAAGGAATCATTGAGTATATTTATAACAAACAACAAGGGGCATGTCAATTTGTTTAGGCACAACCCTCCAAGTTTATAAGGTTTAATTCATGATTATAATACAAAAATCTTGGAAGATGCCAATATATTTATGTATAGACTTGGGAAATAAAATCTTAATACTATACCATAATAATTAATGAACAATTATCAACATCAAAATGGCCCACATACATCATGATTTTGATTTCTTTGCTCTAAAAAAAAAAGGAGTATAGGAAAATATTCTGTTTCAATTCATTTGTTAACAGAGATTAATTAAACAAAAATTACAATTATAAATCATACACCGAAAATCAAAATAAACATTCGTATCAAGGAGAATCTAAGCTAATTAACGCTAAAAATCTCTCAAAGTGTCCAAAATGCACTCTCTCCGTATGTCCTACTCCCTCATTCTCAAGCCACTTCAAGATCTGGACACTTTGTTTTCAAGTATGAATTATTTGAAGAATTAATTATGAAATTGAACGGGAGATTAATGATTGAATAACAACTTATTTTTATATATTTAAAAAGATGTATTTGATTATATAGATAATGAGACTTTCTTATATCATTTTCAATACATGAAATCTCATTCAAGACAATTGTAATAAGTAAATTTGCTATTAAAGGATATTAAAGTTGTGATTTTAGTTATTGTGATCTAAATTTTCAAAATTATATTATAGTTTTTTTTTTCCAAAAAAAAAAATGAATGATTTCGTCTACTAAAGCAATAAATTATAGATTATAGATTATATTTTTATTAAAAAAATATATTATAATTTGAATATGTCCCACCTTACAGAAATATTAAGTCACTTTCCGTTTTCATTTCCCCACAGAAATATTAAGTCAAAATGGATAAATAGAAAGCAAATTGAAGTGGATAACAGTTTAAGCCGAATGCTGTGCATGGTCCAGATTCTTTAAGGATTTTGACAAGTGATAAATATAATTTCAAAGAAAAAAAAATGGCCACTACTTAAACAAAAGTCAACGACTCTCCTCCTGCAGAAGCAGAATCCTTTATGAGTTTGAGTTTTCATGATATCTACTGGAACATATTCTTAAATTACTATGAAAATAAATTAACATGCATCTTCAATCTTTATTTAGATTTTAAAATATCTTGGATGTTCTTAGATCAACTTGTATGTGGGGTTGGTCAACTATTTGGCTAGCTTAAGTTCATCATTAGTATTTTTTTTTGGAGCATGAACCTTCAACTCAATCAAAATGAACAAATCCCTATAGTTAAAACACCTGTAAAATACGAATAATTCTTTAATATCATCATTGTATGAGTGACGTGACACTATTATCATCATTGTATGAGATGGGAAAATCTCATTTCTGCCATTACCGTACTGTTCAAGATATTTGTTATAAAAAACACCATCAACAATATCAATATATATTCAATGTTAAACTGGTGACAAAATTAAATGACAAAAAATAACACATAATAACTGAGTTATGAATATTATTATATCATGTTAATTTGTTTTGTTTAACGAAGAAATTAATAATACATAAATACTTATGAATATTATGATATGTTTGTTTGGTGTAATGAAATAATAATACATTATGGAATAAAGCATCAATGACAGTGAATGACGACCCATTCAGTTGTCTTGTAAATTATTCATTAAAGTAAAAGAGAAATGGAATTGGAATCTATAAGACCCATAATGTGGAATTAAATCCCACCGTTAACGACAAATCAAGCAAATCCTTTTACAAGCTGTAGAAACTCCAATATAGGACCAACTAACTTCAACTCGCTGCTTCCTCAACTTTTATTCTTTCTCAACTTTTATCACATGTGCAACGTTCTATTACTGGTATGTATGCCCTCCTCCATTTCTCTCTAAACATAATTTCTTAAAGAAAAAAAAAAGATTATATATGGTAGGGATGGCAAGATATATTATCCTCGTCCGATTTAGATCTGCATACATAAAACATTCAGATTTGAATGTGAGATTTTTAAACCTGTATAGATTTGGATCTGTATTTAGATTGGCGGGTCTGGATCCGTATATTCAAATTTAATAATATCCAGACCTATATTCAGATTTTAATATATATATATATATATACACACATATAGTCATAGAGCGTATTATGGGGATCTGAATTTTGTCATCCTTAATATGGTATTTTTTTTTCCTTCTAAATCTTTGTTGTTGTTTTTGTCATTTTCTTCTTATAATTTGAAAGATTATTCGGTTGGCACTTGCTGAAGTTTAAGATTATATATGACACGTGCTTGAAAAACATCAAAGAATTTAATCATTTTTTTATTTAAAAATTTAATTTAGACTCTGTTTAATGCTGTGATTTGACATGTGTCAAGATGATAAAGATGTCTTTGGGTTAAAATATAATTTTTAAGTGTTTAGTTAATGATAAAAAATTACGATTATTGATCATGAATTTTTTTTAGAAACTGAATTTCAAAATATATATATATATATTTTTTTAATTTTTACCCTATCATCAAAATATTAGAAAATCACATCATAATTATTTTTTTAACATAAAATAAATTTACATAATACCATTTATTCACCATATTTTTTAATGGTAAATCAGTGGTCCTCGATCTTATAAATTAAAAAAAATAATTTAAACATTGGATTTGCTAATAATCACTACTTTTAAGAGATAAAAGAAAGAGGAACCTTTGAATTACCTGTAACCAGGAAAAGACGAGGATTATGTCCCTCTTTTTAGATTTGGCTAAAGTTTTTTTTTTTTTTTTCTTTATTTATGATATAAAAAAGAGAAATATTAACGAGTATCTTAACTACACTCATTAAGAATCTATTTTAGGATGATTTTGATAGAAAAAAATAATCATTAATATTTTGATAATTTTTTCATTTCCCATAAAATTAATATTATTATTTTTTTAAATAAATTCTTAACGAATGTAATAATCCTTAGCATAGCCCTATAAAAAATTATAAGGTTTATGTTTGTGTTTTTGATTTATTAATGTGTTTTCTTGGAGGATTCATTAAAGCCGAGGTGGAAATGTACGGATAAAGCAAGAGAGAGAAAATCTCAAATAATAAATAAATAAATAATTAGGCTCAAGAATTTGAACACATGGTAGGTTTTTGCTGTGCAAGTAGCCGAGAATAAAATCAAAAGTAAAACACAATATTATTAGTGTAGGTTTTTGCTGTGTAAGTAGCCGAGAATAAAATCAAAAGTAATTATATATCATTTTAAAGGTTGTCAAAGAAGTCGGTAATTTTCTATTTTATATAGTGTTAAAAGAAACTATAACTAATTCTATCATTTATTTACTTTGTTTTTTTCTCTTGATTTTGCTTTCCAGTTTCCACCATTCCATTTTTCAATACATTCCTACGGAGAAAATGACAAATTGATCTTCAATGTTTACTTAAATGATAAGAAAGATTCTCTTTATTTGAAAAATAGTTTTGAAAAATTCTATTTTGATAATTTTATCCTTTAATTATTTTTTTAAAAAAAAGCTTAGTGTTTTAACATTTTCATATCGTATTTGTAAATTAATTTATGAAATTGTTATTTATAAAATAAATACTTTGTGAAAATATTTTAAGACAAATTATTAAAAGGGGGCTTCGTGATCATTTTTTAAATGAATAAGGTCAACAAAAACTAGGAGTCTTTTTGTCATTTTTTCGGTGTTGTTTCTATTTTATATTTTAAAAACTATCAAAACCCATCACCATTTTTTTCCAAAAATAAACTAAAATTTTAGCTTTTTTATTATGTAATATAATAAATATACCATTGGTCAATAATAACTTTTAGGGGTGAAATTATAAAAAATTGGGACGGCCTTAAGTTATCCTATTTTAGAGACTTTATGCCAATTCCTAAAATGAGATCTTTACTGATAAATGATAAAAATATATAAAAGTTATATACACTTTGAATTTAAAAAATAAAAATAAATTTAAGACTAATTGAGGTCTCAACCAATCGCTTATATCTAATATTCCCACAGCCACTTCAGTAAAACACGTAACAAAAAATTTTGAAAAGTTTATTTTTTTATTTTACTAGCATCATGAGAGTTTTGGTGATTTTTATAACATGAGAAGGGAAATGATATATTTCCTTTTCTTAAGAAAAAAAAAAATCATTTTCTCACTTTAAAATGTATAATAAACTTGGGAAAATGAAACAAATTATACCCATATACAATCTTTTTGTAATAAGTAATACTCCTAGGAGGAGAAACATATCTTATGCAAGTGTTATCTAATTAATTTCATCTGACAAATTGTTTTATTGGTTGAATTTATAACATTTGTGATGATGATGAAGATCTAAAAAATGTTATTTTTCATTATCAAAGAGAGAAATTGGAGGGGCGGCCATGATTCATTATTGTTAATGTTTTAACCATGAAGAAGGAGTAGTAATAAATTAATTAAATATGACATTAGCATTTCTACGACATCAATGACGTGTCATAATGGTATGCTTAATTATTACCAAGTAGATCACGTGCCATGACAAATCTATATGTTTTGATAATGAAAGAGATTGATTCATTTAGTAGTGGGATTCCTAAAATCTAGATATATATGTATATATACTTCAAGATAAATATAATAAATAAATAAAAAAATAAAAATTGTTGGGTTGGCTTCCAATACACCATATGTATTTGACTGGAAAACCCTTAATCCTAGCTTCTATATAAAGAGAAGCAACTCTTGAAGCGTTCCAAGGAGCAGCAAATTAAGCAAAAAAGAAAAGAAGAAGTGTTCTTGGAGAAGTAGACATGGCGTGATATTGGTTCGGCTCATCTTCATGTATATATTATTAACTAGCAGACGAGCCGAATCAATATCACTCTTGTATGCTTCTTTCTTTGAAATAACTAGCAGTAGCACTGTGAACTTGCAGATTTTTCTTCTATTATTTTTGTTGGACTATGGAGGGTGGGGGGCCATCAACATTCATTGTATGAATCTTTGTTTCTATTTGACTATATTTATTTATTATTATTTATTTATTTTATATTACTTGATGATATCAGTTTACTTTTTCTACTCATGGCAGCAATCAGAACTATAGTTCTTTTTTTTTGACGCGCGGCTCCAAGATGAAGATATAAATACATTTTTAGAAGACGTGGTAAGTATAGAAAAAGATATTAATTAATTGTATATATAGAATGTGAAAAATGGCCTAATAACTTTCATTGGTCGATTGAATCAACCGCTCACCTCCTTACCACACTCATCTTCAGCTCCTTCGTCCTCATGAAATGAGCTAGCCGCCATTAAAAGGCAACCTATATGCTTCGCTTGTAACAGTTCGCCTCAGCCTGGCTTGAGCTAATTTTTGTGGAGATAATTCCACTGTTGTATGCTTAGAACCAGTTTACAAACATGAATTAGACAAGCATAATACTCATCTCCTAGGAAGAATCTTATTTTGATACGCACTTTGATCTGAAAGATGACATGAGGATACACATCAAAGAGTAACCCGATAGACTCTGTGACTCAGAGAATGATAATGTCAAAATTATAACATCCACGCATAAAAGTTAGAGGACTACTTGTATAATATTTACTTGAGAGTTTTCACAGATATATTGGATAAATATTTCATGTGAAAGCTTCCAATAGTCAATTTGATGAACATGAACCAATCATTCACTCATGTAATACAACAATCAGTCAGAACTGCTAATAGCATATAAGAGACCAATCATATCTAATATGTTAGTTTTCCCGGATTATGAATGTACTTATTGTTCATAAACTTATGACTAAAATGAATAATGTCATTTTATTTATTAATGTGAATTTATAAATATAAGTACAATCAAATTTATTACAAAAAACATAAATATAAATCCACCCACAAATTGGGTATAGAACATATTACTAACATATTATTTCTGTAAGAAAAGTTGTGATGGTTCTTCCAATTTAGATTGTAGTTTCTGAAGTAGGTACAGTTGTGTTGCCTGTTATAGCTGGCAAGAAACTGCATTGATATCTGGTTGATAGCACATTGGTCATTGAAATGGTTGTCCACTAGTTGGTAGCGGCTGCCATATCTATCTGTCAGAGAAGCAATGTTACTATATCTAATTTATGAACCCATGCAAATATAATCCTCTTTCGCATTATTCTCTCGGATGGCCACTAGTTGTTGTTGGCTACCATTTCTTCTAAAGGCACATAAGCTTGATCAGTTGATTTTCCTTTCAAAGCTTCTCATTACTGCTGCATCATTGGTTACAAGAAGTCTGGATTTGTAACCACTTCGTTAACTCATGATGAGGATATCTTCTTAAATAAATCCTTGTATTTCTCCCAAACTTCATAAAATAATTCTAACTCATATTGCAGATAGGACATGATGTCGTTTATAATTCTTGTTGGATCCACTAGCAAAAAATATTTGGCCAAGAACTTATCTGATAAAGTCTCTAGGTCTACCAAATGGTTTTCCATTATTTTAAGTACATGAAAAGGAAAAATATAATCTCACGGAATATTGTTATTGATGATGAACCATGTTTTCAGAACTGGACCTGACCGGCCGATTCAATCGGTAGAATTGGGAACCAGTCGTGAGTTCGGTCCGGCTAAAGATAAAAAATCAGTTGTATAAAAATCGGTCAAAATTGATCCAAGTTTTTATTTCTTTTTTTGTATTTTGTATTTTTTAATTAAATAAAATTATTTATTATGTAAGCCGGTTTTGTCATTTTTTTGACACGGTTCAACCGGTCGAACTAGTGAACTATTGAGCCTTTTATTACATCACTGATTCGATTCCCGGTCTGATTTTGAAAACATTATGATGAATATTAAAGTTATCTCAATCTAATCTTATTTGAAAATTAATGTAATTTTTAGATTCATTAGGGTTGAAAACCTTAGAAATAGGAAACTGATCGTGATTTTCACACGATACGCAAGCGCACGTATCACTCAAATAGCATAAAAGTTATCAATCCCACGAGGATTTATTACATATTCTATTAATCATGAAGACTACCTACAAGTATTAATTGAAATGTGATTGTTGGTTGAGTTTGACTAAAACTAAAGCAATTAAATAAAACTATGATAAATTCCAAAGGTAATCAATGAAGAGAAAATATTCAGGGTTTTGAATCCGCCCAGTATTATTCTAAAGATGAATTGGTTTTCCTATATTCGTATAATATATTGGCTTATTAACCTGGAACACTAAAATATCCAAAAACCTCTTTTGATGGTCATGTGTAAATATTCAAAGTAACTTAATTAACTATATTTCTATGTTAACTAAGAAACCCAAAATTTATTAAGTTCAAGTTCCAATTATGGCTACACCCGCCCTACAACTATATTTCTATCATGGAGAGAAATCCGTAAGATGAGATTGTGTGTTATTGAATCTAATGCTAAACCTAAAATCTCTTTGTCAAGTTCATCTAAGTTTACCACATCAATCCTATTGGTGATCAAGTAACAAGAAGCATTAAAATCGAGATTCAATAAATAAGCCAAAAACATCACACATAATATAAGAAAACTCAATTTATAAACTCATAAATTTTGGATTTTATCATAACTCTAGATTATAGATCTAGTTATTACACATGCTTATAAACTCTAAATAAATATTCAACAATAAACAAAACATTAAAGAGTTAAAAGGAAGAAGAAACATTGTCGAGATCATCAATCCTTCGCTCCTTGCTATTGAGTTTCTAAGTTATGATCATTTGATGTGCTTTGTTTTCTCTCCAAAATCACATTGGAGGCTCTGAAATTAGGGTATGAGACTCTCTTCGGTTTTGGGACGAGTTGTTCTTTTATAGGGAGCCTTGGTTCCATCTTTAGTACACTTATTTGAAACTTAGAAAACGTGAATACGTCACGACGCGCTCGTGTCAGCGTCGCAACGAGTGTGCCTGATGTTTGAGCGTCCCGACCCTCACAAGTTTACGTCGCGACACAGACTAGAATTTGCATTATGTCTGATTTTTTTACTGCAATACGTCGCGACGTGCTACTCAGTGTCGGGACGCCCGTTTGTGAATTTGGCCCAATTTGCTCCATATTTTACCGTTTTCATCCCTCGTTGATTCTATTGAGTCTCGATATTATTTTTACCTGCAAAATGAACCCAAAACACTTCAAAGCACTCATAAAACTCGAGATAACTCACAAAACATCAAGCTATATGGGCGGAAAATATATGCATATTGGTCACTCATCATACCCCCAAACTTAAAATTTTGCTAGTCCTCGAGCAAAATAAATAAAAAATAAAAAATAATTAAAACAATTAAATTAAAACTAAATTACCCTAAGCCACTTTCGTAAGGATCACGATTGCATTTAGCATATTCAACAAGCCTTTAAACCTCTAGACGGCCCCAATGGACGAGTTACAGTCTCGTGAGGGCTTACAGCGATGACACCCACAAACGTTATTCACATGCACATACAATTCATGCAAAAAAATAATTAAAAAAATAGAAAAAACAAAACAAACAGTTATGGTAATATAGATACAATGTCTTCTGAGAATGTTCAGTAACGAAGTCAGACGAACCTTCAAAGTACGCAATACAACTTAAATCTAACTTCTTAAATAAACCAACTAAATCAGACTCAAGGTGTGTCTGTGTGTAAAAAACATCTGATCACAACATCGATTCCTAAGTAAGTCAACTCGGTGATTTTGTCTCAAAAACCGATACCTAAATATCTAAAAAGATTGATTTTCCTGACTATATAAGCATAATGTATTTTTTATTAGACTCACATACCTTTTAAGGTAGCTGTAGGCATTTCATTTTTGCATATCAGCCCGATGATGAGTCTCGTATGGAGACACTACCTCTTTAGTTGTGAAAGCCGCGGGAACGGACGTTGGAAGGGTAAAATTGGAAATTAGCATTTTGTCAGATTTAACTCGCTTGTTTCGCTTCGGGTTGCTTGTTGGACCTCTGTTTTAAAACACCCAAACTCATTAAAACACATCTCACAAATTAAATAATTAAAACATTTAAAATACATGTCACAAACTAAATGAATCCAATTAAATTAAATAAAACACATGTCACAAATTAAAATTCATTTCCCAAATTAAAATATTCAAATTAAATTCCATAAATAACATTCCTAATTAAAATAAATCACATTCCTAATTTAATTAAATCACCCACCAATTTAAATAAATCATATCCTTAATTAAAAAGAACAAATCAAATCAATTCCCCTAATTAAAAGATTTCCTTATCATATACTAAATTAAAAGATATCCCCAATTAATACACAAATCTTATTCCTTCTCCAACAAGGTAAACCTCCTCCATTGGCCTATAAAAATAACCCTTCTCCACACAAACCAAACCCTGGCTGGCTGGCTCATTGTAGGCATTGCATTTTTACACATTAGCCCAATGATGAGTCTCGTATGGAGGCAACTACTTCTTTAGTCATGAAAGTCGCGGGAAACGGACGTTGGAAGGGTAAAGTTGGAAAATGGAATTTTTGATGGATTTAATCTCGTTGTTTTCGCTTCGGTTGCTTGTTATACCTCCGTTTCTAAGCTCACCTTAGGCCCAAAACTCCCATAGACCACATACCTAACCCAAACCATGCCCAAATACCCAAGTCAACCCAAGTCAAACCAAGTCAAACCAAACCTATGCCCATTGGCCATGATTCACGCCCATTGCTCTTTATTTAGGTAATTGCACATTAATCACATGTTTAAATCTTGTTAAATCCTTACCTAAATAAAAGAAATCAAATAAAGTCATTACCAAATCAAATCCAATCCCAAATCCTAATTAGGAGATCTATTCCTTATAGAAACCAATTAGGAGATTCTCTCATATTCAAATTAGGAAAGTCCTCTCCCTTTGCCTATAAAAAGAGGCCTTCACCCCCATTCACAACCCTAGCACACATATTTCCCCAAGCACGTCCCAAACACTTTCTCAAGCCTCCTTGCACGTCCAAAAACCTCCTTGAAGCCTCCATTGCCGAATCATTAAACCTAAGCACCCTCCATTGCCGCATCATTCTTCCTTCACCAAAACCCTTCACGCCTAAACCCCTTTTCACAGCCCTCCATTGCCAAGTTCCAGCCACCATTCACAGCCCTAAAACACCTTAAAATAAGCCTCAAATACAGCCCCAAAGTCGCACAAAAGACCCCCCATTCACAGCTCCAATTCAGCGCCCAAAACAGTCCCGAAACACCCCTCACTGCACCTTGAACTGCACAGTTTCGTCCCCTGTTCTGGTCAGTTTTTGTTGCGTCTTCAACCCATAAAACAGTCCTAAAATCACCTAAACACCATCCCAAAAACCTCCATAAAGTTTCCCTAAAAAATCCCCACAAACGCACCTCCCTAAGCCTTCAAAATCACCCAAAACAGTCCGCTAAACCATCAAGACAGTGACCTGAAACGTAGCAGCGAAGCAGCAGCGAAACGGACTTGAAACAGCAGCCCGAGCAGTAAAACAGCGAGGAAAGACGTTGAGTTGGTGAACTAAAAGAGTAGCGGATCATTCACCCTTCCAACGGACGTGTAACGCCCTTTCTTAGATGACAAAAGAGGTTAGACCTGAGGGCACCTTTCTACTTATCTTCTTTATTGTTGTTTTATTTATTTTGATATATAATGGCATGAGAGTCGTTTGAAGCATGATGTGATTGTTGGGTGAGCGGGATATGTGTTCCCTTTTGTGGTATATCGGATGGAAACCCGGACGTAAATTCCATAGCTGATTCCGAATGGACGGTAGTATGGTCTGCACTCGGGATACAATGCCACGTACCACTTAAGATACACGTATCTCGTCTCATCCAAATTTGTATTTGAGCATGTTATAGTCTTTAGGTTATATGTTTATTATTTAAAGCATGATTTAATTTAGTTTGTTATTTATTTATTAAAGCATGTTTAGGTTGTCCATTATGCATGTTCTTAGTTTATGATGCGTTTGGGTAATGATTTATACATGTGATTCAATGGTTCAATATGCTTGTTGTGTTACATTGCGTGAAAATTATTTGGATGAAAGCATGTTAGATCTAAGTACCATTGAGCATGATTATTGAGTAGACTTGGTTAGTTCATTGCACAAATTATATCATCACAAGTGACATAAGTAAGGGACCATTCCGAACCAACCGGTTTGAGGTCTTCCCTTGCGAGGGGTGAGTGCGGCCTTAAATCTTTGTCCCGGTTCACACCGGGTGGCGACTCCATGTTATTTCATACTTCCCAACTAGGCCGCGAGCCTAGAAAAGCGTCGCCCAGGTTCTGTTGTCTACACTCATTCACACATATTCACACAAGAAACACAAGAGCCCATTCACGCCAAGAAACACAGAAAAATCCTTCAATATTGTCGTCCAAAGCACCCACAAAAAACCCCACTGCCGCCTAAACAAATAAGCCCCTCCATAGCCACATAGCCTCCACGCAAATCAGACACACAAATCACAGCCCCTCTCAAACAAACCTAAGCCACCTCACACGACACACTCAGCACTCCATCAATCCTAAAACCACACGCCTCTAATCCACAAATCGGCCCTCTCAATAAACAACAACATGCAAGCTCTATACGTCCCTTAAAATCCACACGCTCATTCTCAAACCACGCCACCTGCCAACCTCTTTGACCTTACGCATAAGCCACTTACGCCCACTGACCTTTGCCCTCTCACGCACAGCCACTGCCTCACAAATCAAACACACTCACGCACCACTAGCCTCACAGCCCCCTCACCCTTCACGCCTAGCCACATCACTCTTTAGCACTCACAAATCAAACACACTCGAGCACCACTAGCCTCACAGCCCCCTCACCCTTCACGCCTAGCCACATCACTCTTCAGCACTCACATATTCACTCAAATAGCTCATACACACAAGACACACATCCAAAAAACCCTTGAATTGCCATCCATCAAAAAGCCTTAAACCCTCCTATTGCCGCGACCAAAGCCCCCTAGATCTCCTCCATTTCCGTGAGCCACCTTCCCACACACTACCTCATTCACGCACCAAGCAACCTAATCCATCATCAAAGCATTCAGCACTCCTTCACAGCCTTAAACTCATACAAAAACAGACCATAAAACAGCCCTAAAGCCACCCTAAAACTGTACCAAAAAACTGCATAAAGTTCCCCCTAAAAAACCTCAAAACAGCAGCCCTTTAGCCCTTAAATTCGCCCAAAACAGTCCCCCAAACAACCAAAACAGTGGACTGAAAAACAGTAGCAAAACAGCAGTGAAACGGAGTAAAAACAGCAGCCCGAACAGCAAAACAGCGAGGAAAGACGTTGAGTTGGTGAACCAAAAGAGTTGCGGATCATTCATCCTTCCAACGGACGTGTAACGCCCTTTCGTGAGACAAAAAAAGAGGTTAGACCTGAGGGCACCTTCTTACTTATCTTCTTTCGTTTTATTTTATTTATTTTAAAATATTATTGCATGAGAGTCGTTTGAGGCATGATGTGATTGTTGGATGAGCGGGATGTGTGTTCCCTTTTGTGGTATATCGGATGGAAACCCGGACGTAAATTCCGTAGCCGATTCCGAATGGACGGTATTGCGGTCTGCACTCGGGATACAACGCCACGTACCACTTAAGATGCACGTATCTCGTCTCATCCAATTTGTATTTGAGCATGTCATAGTTCTAGGCCGTTTATTTATTATTTTAAGCATAAGTTAATTTAGTCTTGTTATTTAATTTTCAAAGCATGATTGTGTTATTTAGGCATGTTGTTTCTTCATTCTTTATGCATGATGTTTCGTTTAGTTTATGTTTATGTTTAATTAGTTATTTGTTTACTTTGGTTTAATGGTTCAATATGCTCGTTGTGTTATATTGCGTGGAGTTATTTGGATGAAAGCATGTTAGATCTAAGTACCATTGAGTATGAATGTTGAATAGATTCGGTTAGTTTATTGCACAAATCATATCATCACAAGTGACATAAGTAAGGGACCATTCCGAACCCAACGGTTTTGAGGTCTTCCCTTGCGAGGGGTGAGTGCGGCCTTAAATCTTTGTCCCGGTTCACACCGGGTGGCGACTCCATGTTATTTCGTACTCCCAACTAGGCCGCGAGCCTAGAACATCGTCGTCAAGTTCTGTTGTCTACAGTTTGGCAACTCCACTGGGGATTAGAGAATCGGCCTCGAAATCATGGCTTGTGATGTGTATAATTTGTGCATTAGTTGACCATTTCTATAGTGGGTTGAGGGAGTTAATCAAAGGCTTTGTTGAAGCTAGGTGATGATTGGGTGTCTTCCTTCACTCACTACCCTTCGGGAAAAGCTGTGAAGGCACCTAGATAAATCATCACTTGTAGCTCGTTGTGAAGACTAGTTTGGAGGACTCGTTGTTTATTCCTGACACCAAGCGATAAGAGCCTAAGGGGCTTGGGTACTTAAGAGAGCCTCGCTCCACCCTCCCTCTGGGGAATCTACAACGGGAAATCCATTCGACAGTTAGTCACACACCGTAACTCGTTGGCACGTACCGTAAGGTATAAAAAAGGTTCACTCACTTGGTCGCTTGAACCCTTGAGTGGGGAGTCCTAGTTGTGGGTAATCCTTCGTTAAACGAGAGCCTTTGTCCGCACTCCTGTAAACCCACATGTGAACCATAGTTGTATGACCTATAGGAGCCACCCTTTATGCTTTTGATAACCCCATGCATATTGTGTCTCATACATCACATGCATCTCATGCATACATGCATCATGTTAACCCTCGTGTCTTAAAAGCCATCATAGATATCCGTTGGGTTAGGGATAAAAGAAGACTTGTCAAGAAGAGTTTAGAAAACATAGATATCGGGGAAAAGGAAACTGACGAACAGAAAATCTTACGGCAATGATAGAAAGACTATGGTGGGCCCAAAAAAAAAAGAAAAAAAAAAGAAAAAAAAGAAAAAAAAGAAAAAAAAATGTTTGTTTTTAGTCCTTGATAGTTAGACATAAGTCCGATGATGAAATTGATTACTTTAGGGAGAAACCTTAGAAACGATAAACCATTGACGTGCTTTTATCTGATAACTTGAGTAATTGATCTATGTTAGACTCGTAAGCACTTGATTATAGGTTCTTAGCGGTGAAAACCTGAGTAGTTAGCAAAGTGACTAGTTGAAGAAATTGTAGGTCGGTGAATGACCGTTCGCCTAAATGTCTATCCTAATTTGCTTGTGCTATGATGTGTGGTATGGTTGAAAATAAGAAAAGTCTCTAAAGAAAAGAATTGAACCACCTATAACTGATAAGCGTGAAGCTACCCATGGGCGAGTATTAGGACCACCATGAGGAGAAATGCTACCTTAAAGGGTAGGTGTGTTGAAAAAAAAGAGAAAGAGAAAAAGAGAGAAAAAAAAAAGAAGTTCAAAATGAAAAGAGAAAAGAAAGAGACAAGAGAAAAAGAGAAAGAAAACCATACCACATTGAGCACAGAAAAGCAACTGCAGGCATAATTGAGACATCTAGGTTGGTTTGACCCATCGATCCCGATTTTTGAAACGAAATCATTGAGTTGGCTTACTTAAGGATCAAGCTGTAAAAGAACCTTTGCACACACACACTTTGAGTCTGGCTTAGATCATTTATTCAAAGACTTAGATTTGAGTCGCATCAAATGTTTTGAAGGTTCTCTGGTTTTATTATTGAGCTTTCTTTGAGGACAATGATATGTATAACTATTGGGACTATTTCGTAGCATGTAATATACTATGATGATATGGAAGGCCCCACCATGTGGTTCATCTTGACCAAGTGTAAACAGCGGAGAGCAGAAAGCTAAACAAAGACTGGGGGCAACCAGTCTACCACATCGTGAATCAGGGATATAACAAGATATTGAGTCATGAGACCAGAGAGAAGACTGAGCAATCACCTGGAAAACTGGTGGAAGACCTAACCTCACGGAATAGGAAATTCATTCATGCATGCATGCATACACGTAACGTATTTTTGCATTCTTTTTTGTGTTTGTTTTGTTTTGTATTCACAGGTTTCAAAGAAGAAAAAGAGAAAGCGGCAAAGACAAGCCAACCAGAATCAGCAACATATGAGTAATAGTTTTGGGGATGAGTCCCAGGGTTGAGGCCCATATCAGTATCAGTTTTAGGGCGAGGCCCACGTCAGTATCAGTCTGGGGGCGAGGCCCATATCAGTGTCTGTATGGGGGCGAGGCCCACATTAGTTTCAGTTTGGGGTCGAGGCCCATATCAGTATTCGTTTGGGGATGAGTCTCGGGGTTGAGGCCCACATCAGTATCAGTTTGGGGCGAGACCCACATCAGTTTGGGGCGAGGCCCACATCAGTTTCAGTTTGGGGTCGAGGCCCGTATCAGTATTCGTTTGGGGATGAGTCCCGGGGTTGAGGCCCACATCAGTATTAGTTTTGGGGCAAGACCCACATCAGTTTCAGTCTGGGGGTGAGGCCCATATCAGTATCGGTTTGGGGCGAGGCCCACACCAGTATCAACTTGGGGGTGACGCCCACATCAATATCAACTCAGGGTCGAGGCCCATATTATCAACAGCATCGAGAATGAATCACAGGGTCGAGGCCCACGTCAGCATGAGATTTGGAATGAATCCAGGGAATGAATCCCAGGACCGAGGCCCATATCAGCAGAGTTTTGGAATGAATACAGGGAATGAATCCCAGGGCCGAGGCCAACATCGTCAGAATTTGGAATGAATCCAGGGAATGAATCTCAGGGCCGAGGCCCACGTCGTCAGAATTTGGAATGAATCCAGGGAATGAATCCCAGGGCCGAGGCCCACGTCTTCAGAATTTGGAATGAATCCCAGGGCCGAGGCCCATGTCGTCAGAATTTGGAATGAATCCCAGGGCCGAGGCCCACATCAGCATCAGTTTAGGGCGAGGGCCTACATCAGAATCATTTTGGGGCGAGGCCCGTATTAGCATCAGTATCAGTCTTGCCGGGTATGGCACTCTGGGGGCGAGGCCCACATCTTTATCAGTATCAGTCTTGTCGGGTATGGCATTCTGGGGGCGAGGCCCACATTACATCAGTATCAGTCTTGCCGGGTATGGCATTCTGGGGGGAGGCCCACATTACATCAGTATCAGCATTGCCGGGTATGGCATTCTGGGGGCGAGGCCCATATTACATCAGATCAGTTTAGTCCGGGAATGGACACGCTGAGAAGGGCACGCCGGGAATGGCACTCCGAGAATGGAGATATAGTCCGGGAATGGACAAGTCCGGGAATGGACACGCCGAAAATGGCACTCTGAAAATGGAGCATGGTTCGGAAATGGACCATCATCATATCAGCGATGCCTCAGAAATGGGGTTTAGCATGCCGAAAATGGCACTCCGGAAATGGAGCATGGTTCGGAAATGGACCATCATCATATCAGCGATGCCTCGAAAATGGGGTTTAGCATGCCGGAAATGGCACTCCGGAAATAGAGCACGGTTCGGAAATGGACCATTATCTCATCACTCGCCGAAAATGGCACTCCGAAATTGGAGCACGGTTCGGAAATGGACCATCATCATATCAGCGACACCCTAGGTACGGGGTTAGCACTCAGACTACTGCGACACCCTAGGTACGGGGTTAGCACGCCAGGTACGGTATGTGGACTATTCAGACTATTGTGGCTCTCTAGGTACGTAGACGTCACCGCGACACCCTAGGTACGGGGTTAGCACTCAGACATTTGTGGCTCTTTAGGTACGGAGAAGTCACTGCGACACCCTAGGTACGAGGTTAGCATTCAAACATTTGTGGCACTCTAGGTATGGAGACGTTACTGCGACACCCTAGGTACGGGGTTAGCATTCAGACATTTGTGGCACTCTAGGTACGGAGGCGTCAACGCGACACCCTAGGTACGGGGTTAGCACTCAGACATTTGTGGTTCTCTAGGTACAGAGACGTCACCGCGACACCCTAGGTACGGGGTTAGCATTCAGTCATTTATGGCACTCTAGGTACGGAGGCGTCACCGTGACACCCTAGGTACGGGGTTAGCACTCAGACATTTGTGGCTCTCTAGGTACAGAGATGTCACCGCGACACCCTAGGTACGGGGTTAGCATGCCGAGAATGGCACAACTGCGACACCCTAGGTACGGGGTTAGTACGTCGGGAATGGCACAACTGCGACGCCCTAGGTACGGGGTTTAGCACGCCAGGAATGGCACATCATCAAATCAGTTAGGGACAAAGCCCACAGATGGTTCGGGAACAAAGCCCAGAGGTCGAGGCACCTCGCCATCACACTCAACACAACGGGAACAAAGCCCAGGGAACAAAGCCCACTCTCTACACAGTTCGGGAACAAAGCCCACATATGGTTCGGGAACAAAGCCTAGGGGTCGAAGCACCTCGCCATCACATCAGTTCAGTTCGGTGGTGATTCATAGAGATCGCAGCATCTTGCAGGGATGAACCTCAGGGGTCGCAGCACCTCACCACCAGATCAACTCAGTTCGAAGCAACAGGCAAGTCAAGCGGCAGCTGGCGAGCCAGGTAAGTAAAAATGTATTGCACGTACTTTGATAGGATTGTCATTGTCACTCACTGCACAAGTCTCATCAAAGTGGGGGCGACTGTAGGCATTTCATTTTTGCATATCAGCCCGATGATGAGTCTCGTATGGAGACACTACCTCTTTAGTTGTGAAAGCCGCGGGAAACGGACGTTGGAAGGGTAAAATTGGAAATTAGCATTTTGTCAGATTTAACTCGCTTGTTTCGCTTCGGGTTGCTTGTTGGACCTCTGTTTTAAAACACACCAAACTCATTAAAACACATCTCACAAATTAAATAATTAAAACATTTAAAATACATGTCACAAACTAAATGAATCCAATTAAATTAAATAAAACACATGTCACAAATTAAAATTCATTTCCCAAATTAAAATATTCAAATTAAATTCCATAAATAACATTCCTAATTAAAATAAATCACATTCCTAATTTAATTAAATCACCCACCAATTTAAATAAATCATATCCTTAATTAAAAAGAACAAATCAAATCAATTCCCCTAATTAAAAGATTTCCTTATCATATACTAAATTAAAAGATATCCCCAATTAATACACAAATCTTATTCCTTCTCCAACAAGGTAAACCTCATCCATTGGCCTATAAAAATAACCCTTCTCCACACAAACCAAACCCTGGCTGGCTGGCTCATTCACACATATTCACACAATAAACACAAGAGCCCATTCACGCCAAGAAACACAGAAAAATCCTTCAATATTTCCGTCCAAAGCACCCACAAAAAACCCCACTGCCGCCTAAACAAATAAGCCCCTCCATAGCCACATAGCCTCCACGCAAATCAGACACACAAATCACAGCCCCTCTCAAACAAACCTAAGCCACCTCACACGACACACTCAGCACTCCATCAATCCTAAAACCACACGCCTCTAATCCACAAATCGGCCCTCTCAATAAACAACAACATGCAAGCTCTATACGTCCCTTAAAATCCACACGCTCATTCTCAAACCACGCCACATGCCAACCCCTTTGACCTTACACATAAGCCACTTACGCCCACTGACATTTGCCCTCTCACGCACAGCCACTGCCTCACAAATCAAACACACTCACGCACCACTAGCCTCACAGCCCTCTCACCCTTCACGCCTAGCCACATCACTCTTTAGCACTCACAAATCAAATACACTCGAGCACCATTAGCCTCACTGCCCCCTCACCCTTCACGCCTAGCCACATCACTCTTCAGCACTCACATATTCACTCAAATAGCTCATACACACAAGACACACATCCAAAAAACCCTTGAATTGCCATCCATCAAAAAGCCTTAAACCCTCCTATTGCCGCGACCAAAGCCCCCTAGATCTCCTCCATTTCCGTGAGCCACCTTCCCACACACTACCTCATTCACGCACCAAGCAACCTAATCCATCATCAAAGCATTCAGCACTCCTTCACAGCCTTAAACTCATGCAAAAACAGACCATAAAACAGCCCTAAAGCCACCCTAAAACTGTACCAAAAAACTGCATAAAGTTCCCCCTAAAAAACCTCAAAACAGCAGCCCTTTAGCCCTTAAATTCGCCCAAAACAGTCCCCCAAACAACCAAAACAGTGGCCTGAAAAACAGCAGTAAAACAGCAGTGAAACAGAGTAAAAACAGCAGCCCGAACAGCAAAACAGCGAGGAAAGACGTTGAGTTGGTGAACCAAAAGAGTTGCGGATCATTCATCCTTCCAACGGACGTGTAACGCCCTTTCGTGAGACAACAAAAGAGGTTAGACCTGAGGGCACCTTCTTACTTATCTTCTTTCATTTTATTTTATTTATTTTAAAATATTATTGCATGAGAGTCGTTTGAGGCATGATGTGATTGTTGGATGAGCGGGATGTGTGTTCCCTTTTGTGGTATATCGGATGGAAACCCGGACGTAAATTCCGTAGCCGATTCCGAATGGATGGTATTGCGGTCTACACTCGGGATACAACGCCACGTACCACTTAAGATGCACGTATCTCGTCTCATCCAAATTTGTATTTGAGCATGTCATAGTTCTAGGCCGTTTATTTATTATTTTAAGCATAAGTTAATTTAGTCTTGTTATTTAATTTTCAAAGCATGATTGTGTTATTTAGGCATGTTGTTTCTTCATTCTTTATGCATGATGTTTCGTTTAGTTTATGTTTATGTTTAATTAGTTATTTGTTTACTTTGGTTTAATGGTTCAATATGCTCGTTGTGTTATATTGCGTGGAGTTATTTGGATGAAAGCATGTTAGATCTAAGTACCCTTGAGTATGAATGTTGAATAGATTCGGTTAGTTTATTGCACAAATCATATCATCACAAGTGATATAAGTAAGGGACCATTCCGAACCCAACGGTTTGAGGTCTTCCCTTGCGAGGGGTGAGTGCGGCCTTAAATCTTTGTCCCGGTTCACACCGGGTGGCGACTCTATGTTATTTTGTACTCCCAACTAGGCCGCGAGCCTAGAACAGCGTCGTCAAGTTCTGTTGTCTACAGTAGCGTTTCTCCTCATGGTGGTTCTAATACTCGCCCATGGTAGCTTAATGTTTATCGGTTATATGTGGTCTTTTTTAAAGAAATATATTACCATATCACACACCATAATTGAATGCTGACATAGACATATATTCTGGCAAGTGGTCATTCATCATCTATCAATTCTTTCAACTAGTCACTTCGTTAACTCTCTAGTATCTTACTATTACAGACCTATTCTCTAGTGCAAAAGAGTCTGACCTAGATACTCTACTTAAGGCATGGGATAAAAACAAAGTTAGCTCTTATGTAAGACACAGAAATCAGCGACGCTGTTCCGGGTTCGCGGCCCGGTCGGGAGTACGGAGTAGCCCGCGGGGGACTAAACCGGAGAAATAAAATGAAGTCGCCACCCAGTGTGAACTGGGAAATGATTTAAGGCTGCACTCACCCCTCGCAAGGGAAGACCTCAAACCGTTGGGTTCAGAATGGTCCCTTACTTATGTCACTTGTAATGAATAGATTTATGCAATAATCTAACCAAGTCTATGCAACATACATACATAAGAATATCCTATATCTAAGTTTGCATACAACCTATATCTAAGTTCGCATGCATAGAAGTAAATCGACATAACGGCAAGCACACAATTCATAAACACATTAAATAGATAAATGCGGAAATATAAATAGATGATAGTTGTCTAAGCGTAAATAATGAAATGATATGATTAATAATATAGTGCAAAAGAAATTATCAAAGAAGCAAACATGCATGAAATGTGACGAAAAGAAGTCTGTGCACTGTATGTGCGTTCGTGTAGCGTTTGAAAATGCGTTCGAACGGTTAACAGAAGGTTCGCGTTCGTATAGCGTTCGAAAACGTGTTCGAACGGGATAAGACCTGATGCATGGTAAAGCATACTACGTGCGCGTTCGAGTAGCGTTCCTAAACCCATTCGAACGTAAATGAAACAGAATGCCCGCGTTCGTATAGCGTTCGGAAACACGTTCGAATAGGGTAAGACCTGATGCATGATAAAAAAAAATAGATGCGCGTTCGAGTAGCGTTCATAAACGCGTTCGAGTAGCGTTCATAAACGCGTTCGAACAGAATAAGGTAAAATGCATACATTCGTGTAGCGTTCGGAAATGCGTTCGAACGAGATTACCAAAATGGCATCTGAAATGACACAAACACGTGCATGGATAAAAAAAATTACACAATGTAGGACCTCGTATGCCCGATTGAACATATTTCACATTCAATCGAGTGTACTTCGTCCGGCGCGACAAAATATCGTGGTAAAGGTAGCCTTTAGGCATTTCCCTCAAATAGAGGACCTTTAACCCACCATAGTTAGCCCATGAGCATTAGATTACAATGCATGAATAGACAAAGAGATAATATGCGAAAAATAAATAATGGAATAATAAAAGGCGCGGCAAAATATCATGGTAAAGGTAACCTTTTAGATTTTTTCTCAAATAGAAGACCTTTAAACCAACATAATTAGTAGACCTGGCCAGCGGTTCGATTCCGGTTCAGAATCGAACCGAACCGGCCGGTTTCCGATTCCACAAGTGTGGAATCGGAACTGAACCAGTTAAATCCGATTCGGTTCCGGTTCCACACTTAAGTGGAACCGGAACCTTGAACCGAACCGGAACCGACCGGTTCGGTTCCAAACCTTTTTTTTTTAATTTTGAAAATTATTTAGAATAAATGAGATTAATTTTATAAATAAAAAAATTATTACATTGAAGAGCTTGAGCTTAAATTTTAAAAATTTAAGTTGCATACGTATCCTCCAAGGGTGGTGGTAATGGCAATATAGGTTCATGTTGAGGTGTGGTGGTGGAGGGTTGGGAAGTGGTCTAGCTTCTAAGGGTTTTATGAGTCACTGTCTCTTCAACTTCTCAAGCACCTTAGACAAAGGCTTACCAAGGTTAGAAAATCGAATGTTTCTGATGGCGGCAACTTCGGCGGAAACAGGCTTGGCTCCCGACGCCCCCCAATGGTCCTCCTATTCAGGCCATAAAACTTCTTGTTCTCAGCTTCTTTCTTTTCAATATCCATAATGGTTTCCCTAAACTATCGAAAATCATTAATCATAGAGGTCATCCTCCTCAGCTTGCCATAAATCGAGGGCTTAGTACCATTGATGATCATCTTGATCCGGTCCTTCTCCGAGGGCCGAGTCTGTATTTTCAAAAGCTGGCTTCTCCAGTGATCCACATAATCCTTGAAGCTCTCATCCGGCTTCTGCTTGGTATTCTCCAAGTCGCGAAGAGACAAGTCGATCTCCAAATCCGTGACATACTGATTCAGAAAGACCTCCGCCAATGCCCTCCAATCATCATTGACCTTACTCTCAAGGCCGTGATACCACACCACAGGTGCCCTCTCAAGTTGACGCTTCGACAGACCCACCGAACTCATCACGGAAACATACTGTCGGATATGAACCCTCAGATCCCCATTCCCGTTGAACTTGTCTATGTCGGGCATCTTGAACTGAGAAGGTAGTTGCTCCTCGAAAGTCATCACCTCGTAGTCTAGCAAGTCTTCATGCTACCCTTCATCTTGCGGGTAATATACTCTACCTGATCCTTGAGTTTCTATAACTCGGCCTGAGGCCCGGCTACCATTCCCGCGGCATACTCAGCCATGTCATCATCAAAAATAAAGATCTAATCACTCATCCTGTCCGGAGGCTCTTCACGCCTGCATTATCAGAGCTTCATGCCCCTCCTGCGCGGGGTGCTGCCATATTGGCCATAGCGGCAATCAACGTTTGCAACTGCTCGGTAATCTTAGCGAGATTAGTCTCCAACTGATCCATGCGAGAACCTTCGTTATCAGACTCACTCATGTTCGCTATCAGTCTCTTGACGAGTCTTCCTTGCTCTCTAACCCAACGGAAATCAATGGCGGCTAAAACTATGAGTTAGCACGGTACATGTATTCATGCGATTTATAAAACACGTGAGGTAATCAAACAGAATACATCCTTCCGACTTTATTTCTCCCGCACTCGTGGTATGTCCATTTCTGACCTAGGTATTGCTCATCTTATGCACCGATATGGGGTACACAAAATCGTTCTCTCCTATGCTACGAGGTGAACCCTGGCTACCTCGGTCCCTTTCCATCGGTAAAAAGACAAAGACCACCCATTTTCCACATGGACTAAGCCGATTATGGGATCATGCCATTGTCTAGAAACGACGAATTGGGCCTTCGATAATCGCGGTTGTGGGGATGAACTTGGAAGCATCCAAAAGTATGCAAATATGCCGAAACAAGGCGTATCCTTTCCAGATGAAAGCCAGTGCGGATATCGAACTCATGCTTCTAGCATATTTGGATCATGTTTGGACTTTCTAAGCCCATCAAGGTTTTCATACAAGTTGGCCCATTATCATTTCAAAGCATTCAATCATATTATCGTGAGGTGTAAACTTGTCCCAGTTGAAAAAAGACCCAACATGTTTACACTTTTGCGATAACGTAGCTAAAAAAATTCAAATGATAGGGGCCTCAAACACATAGTGGCCCATCGACATTTTAGAAACTTTCGGCCTAATTGTCATAAGACACAAACTCATCCCAGTTTAAACGGCCCAACAAGTTCACATCTCATGACAAGAAGTCCAACTGAATCCAAATGATGATGGTCCCAAACACAAGCGTGAGAGGGTGGCTTCTATAGGTCATACGAATATGGTTCATATGTGGGTTTATAGGAGTATAGATAAAGGCTCATGTCGGCGAAGGATTGTCCACAACTAGGTCTCCCCACTCAAGGGTTCAAGCGACCAAGCGAGTGCACCTTTTTTTATACGCTAAGGTACGTGCCAACGAGTGATGATATATGACTGACTGTCAAATGGATTTCTTATTGAAGATTCCCTAAAGTGATGGTGGAGCGGACTCTCTTAAATACCCAAGCATCTTAGGCTTTTATCGCCTTGGTGACAGGAATAAGCAATAAGTCCTCCAAATTAGTCCATCACGGTAAGCTTCGAGTAAATGATTATCTAGGTGCCTTCAGAGCTATTCCTTTTAGCTATAGAAAGGTAATGAATGAAGGAAGACACCAAACCATTACTTAGCTCTAATAATACCTTTGGTTAAACCCCTTGGACCCAACCCACTTATAAACACAGTTAACTAAAGCAAGAATCACAAACATTACAAGACATTATTTCGGGGCCGATTCTCTATCCCCAGTGGAGTCGCCAGACTATAGGACACATAAATCGACAACGCTGTTCCGGGCTCGTGGCCCGATCGGGAGTAGGAGTAGCCCGCGGGGGACTAAATTGGAGAAATAAAATGGAGTCGCCACCCAGTGTGAACTGGGAAATGATTTAAGGCCGCACTCACCCATCGCAAGGGAAGACCTCAAACCGTTGGGTTCGGAATTGTCCCTTACTTATGTCACTTGTAATGAAAGGATTTATGCAATAATCTAACCAAGTCTACGTAACATACATACATAAGAATATCTTATATCTAAGTTTGCATACAACCTATATCTAAGTTCGCATGCATAGAAGTAAATCGACATAACGGCAAGCACACAATTCATAAACACATTAAATAGATAAATGCGGAAATATAAATAGATGATAGTTGTCTAAGCGTAAATAATGAATTGATATGATTAATAATATAGTGCAAAAGAAATGATCAAAGAAGCAAACATGCATGAAATGTGAGGAAAAGAAGTCGGTGTACTGTATGTGCGTTCGTGTAGCGTTCGAAAACACGTTCGAACGGGATAAGACCTGATGCATGGTAAAGCAAACTACGTGCGCATTCGAGTAGCGTTTCTAAACGCGTTCGAACGTAAATGAAATAGAATGCCCGCGTTCCTATAACGTTCAGAAATACGTTCGAACATGGTAAGACTTGATGCGTGATAAAACAAATTAGATGCGCGTTCGAGTAGCATTCGTAAACGTGTTCGAACGAGATTAACAAAATGGCATCTGAAATGACACAAAAACGTGCATGGATAAAAAAAATACACAATGTAGGACCTCGTATGCCCGATTGAACATATTTCACATTCAATCGAGTGTACTTCGTCCGGCGTGACAAAACATCGTGGTAAAGGTAGCCTTTAGGCATTTCCCTCGAATAGAGGACCTTTAACCCACCCTAGTTAGCCCATGCGCATTAGATTACAATGCATGAATAGACAAAGAGATTATATGCGAAAAATAAATAACGGAATAATAAAAGGCGCGGCAAAATATCGTGGTAAATATAATTTTTTAGACTTTTTCTCAAATAGAGGACCTTTAAACTAACATAATTAGCCCATGCGCATCAAGTAACAATGCATAGAAGATAAAATAAACAATAATATGGGACCTCGTATGCCCGATTGAACATATTTCACATTCAATCGAGTGCACCTCGTCCGGCGCGGCAAAATATCGTGGTAAAGGTAGCCTTTAAGCATTTCCCTCGAATTGAGGACATTTAATCCACCCTAGTTAGCCCATGCGCATTAGATTAGCAATAAAGAAAAAGACACATAGAATATGGAACAATGAACACAAAAATGCCTAAGACATGATAAAGGAATCTATCCAGAATGCCCGCGTTCGTGTAGCGTTCGGAAACGCGTTCGAACGGGGGCGAGACAGAATGTGTGTGTTCGAGTAAAGTTTTGGAACGCGTTCGAACATGATGGCTAAAGTGGCATCCATAATGTAGTAAACACATGCGGGAATGTTTCCGCAAGTGGTACGTGGAGTTGTATCCCAAGTACAGACCGCACTACCGTCTATTCGGATTCGGCTACTGATGAGTGATAAATCTATCACTATTTCCCACTCATTTAACCTAATATTTTGTATAGTTTCTTGAGTTTTGTGAATATTTTGATGTGTTTTGTGTTATTTTGTAGATAAATAAAGTTTTAGGACTTTCTGGAGGTGATTTGGAGCAAAACAGTGAAAATTAGAAAAAATGGCATTATGGTAATTTGGGCGCGTCGCGACGCCTAACGTGCGCCAAGTCCATGCTAATATGCGCCGGGTCAACGGGTCAGCATTTGAAAAGTTTGACTTTGCTAACGTGCACCGTGACACGTGTCACCATCACAGCTGATCTGCTAACATACTATGTGCCACGTGTCATCATCCTACGGTGCCGACAGTCGCCATCGCCATGTGTCACTCCACATCATTGTCATGTCATCATCCACATCATCAGTTGACCGAGTCAACGTGCCACCTCACCACCACGTCATCATCAGTCAATCACGAAGTTCCACGTGTCGCAATTCTATGGTACCGACAGTCACTTTGCCACGTGTCGCCACGTTAGCGCCACGTCAGCATCGATTATTGGCTCTCTTATCTGAAATTGACACGTGGCGGATAAAGAATCTGAGCCGACCAATCAGAAGCCGCCACGTGACACAATAATTGAGCTCCAAGCACCTTGCCACGTGTCACATTATCACCTTATCCTGAATCGCCACGTGTCATCACCTCAGCATGCCACGACCATAGAAGCTGGCGTCGCGACGCCAAAGGCCTTGGCATCGCGACGCCCAGAGCCCACCGAGGCCTATAAATTGAGCTCGATATTTCAGTTTCAGTTGTACCATTCTCTCTCATTTCTTTGATGTAAATAAGGAGTCTTCTCTCTAGTTTCTTTTAATTTAAGTTTTGTAATTTAATTTTAATTACGTTCTGTAATAATAGTAATTTACTTTCTGTAGACAACAGAAACTGGACGACGCATGCTGTTCTAGGCTCGCGGCACTAGTTGGGAGTACGGAATAGCCACGTGGACTAAACCGGAGAATGATGGAGTCGCCACCCGGTGTGAACCGGGAAAATAAGATTTAAGGCCGCACTCACCCCTCGCAAGGGAAGACCTCAAACCGTTGGGTTCGGAATGGTCCCTTACTTATGTCATTTGTAATGAATGGATTTGTGTAATATTAACCAAGTCTACACAACATGCTTCGGAACAACCAACTGATCATGCATTAAACCTCATATTAAACAACCTAATCATGCTTCTAAATTCACATGCATAGCAATAAAACTTATACTTAAATTTCCATACACAAATCACATGTCTAAGCTTACACTTAGCATATTTTCATATTTGCATGCAACCTATTCATATATAATCTATGTCCAAATTCGAACATGAAGACAAATTAACATTCCAAAGACATTCAACTTCACTAAAGCATAGGCAAAGAACATTCTTACAAACATGCATACTAAGAGAAGGTATTCAAGTGCATAACAGAAATAGATGACTAAAGAAGTGATACAAATGCATAAAGTTCAAGGAGATAACCACATGTTAAGATAGACATGTAATGATGTGTACAGTAAGACCGTAACCGTTCGCGTTGCGTTCGTAAACGCGTTCGAACGGTGAAGACAGAATGCCCTCGTTCGTGTGGCGTCCGAGACGCGTTCGAACGGAAACGAGACAGTAGGTTCTCGTTTGTAGGGCATCCGAAAACGCGTTCGAACAGAATGAGACCTGATACAACAGATGTGTGCGCGTTCGAGTAGCGTTTGATAACGCGTTCGAACGGTAGAGACAGAAGTTTCTCGTTCGTGATGCGTTCGATTACGCGTTCGAACGGGAACTGGCAGATTACATACATTCATACATTTTTGGATGCGTCATTCAAACAAGATCATCACAACGACATATCTAATCACATGGATCCTTAAATCATGCATAAGGTTTAACACACTAAACAATTGAATCATGCTCCATCACAACCAAATAATCATGCTCAAAGCTATAACATGTTATAAACATCCTAATCATGCATAAGAAAACAAATCACATACTAATCTAAATCATGCTCAAACACAAATTTGGATGACACGGAATACGTGTATCTTTCAAGTGGTACGTGGTATTGTATCCCGAGTACAAACCGCATTACCGTCCGTTCGGATTCGGCTACGGAATTTATGTCCGAGTTTCCATCCGATATACCACAAGAAATAACACATATTCCGTCCATCCGGAATCACATCACACAATTAACATGCTTTCCAAATCATGCATACTTAAATATCATAATTAATCATGCTTTCTAAATTATCAATTCATGCGAAGAGGACAAGTATCATATGCCCTCAGGTCTAACCTTTTTGTGTCGTCTTTTGGAAGAACGTTTCACGTCCGTCGAAAGGGTTGATGCTCTGCAACTTTTCTGGTTCACTGGTTCCCCTTTTCCTTGGTTATCTTGCTGATTTGCTCGCTGTTTTCCTCCGCCTTGCTGCTGCGTTGCTGCTGTGTTTCAAGCCACTGTTCTGGTTGCTTCGGCTACTGCTTCGTGGTATCTTGGGCTGCTGTTTAGGAGGTGTTTTCCAATGGTTATGGGCTGCTGTATGGGGCTGTTCTACGGGGAATATGGGCTGTTGTATAGGGCTGTCCTACGGGGAATATGGGCTGCTGTATAGGGTTGTCCTACGGTGAGGTGATTGGCGTGTTTAGGGGCTGTGTAGTGTTTGCTCAATGTGTAGTCAATCTCTCATTCTTTCTCTAGCTAGTCTCCTCTAAATCCTATCTCTCCTTCTTTCTCTAGCTTGTATCTCCTCTATATGTGCTAGGTATGTGTTAGGACTTTTTGGTTGTGTTTAGGCTTCTTTTATAGGCCAAGTAGGAGAGGATGGGTGGCTTACAACATGCTTGATCTTGGGGAGATTCCCTTTAGTGGAGAATTTTGGTGGAGAGTGTTTAATGGGAGGTGAGTTGGCTTGCAAATGGTGATGGGTGTGAATGTGGCTTAGGTGGATTTTGTTGCTTTGTGCTTGTTCCTTGTTATTCAAGTGGGAGGGGTTGGTACATTATGAGAGTTTCATTGTTTGTTTGCAATGAGTGAGGGAGATAATGGAGGGTGGTATGGGTGTGTAAGGAAGAAGGCTAGTGGAGTGTGGGGTATTGTTGTTTGATTTGTTTATGGAGGATTAGCTTGGCATGTGAGGGATTTGGTTTGTAGGGTACGTGAATGATGGAAGGAGATTCTTGAGGTGGGGTATAGTGTGTATTTGGTTCATTTGAGAGAAGGATGGGCATGGGTTTGGTGTTGGGTATGGGTTTGGTTCTTTTTAGTGGGCTTGGTATTTGGGCTTGGTTCTTTTTGGTGGGCTTGGGTATTTGGTCTTGGCTTATGGGTTCTTGGGCCAATCATAAGCAGAGATCCAACGAGCAAATCGAAGCTAGATAACCAAGTCAAATCCGACAATAATTCCAATTTCTGACTTTACCCTTCCAACGTCCGCTTCCCGCAACTTCCATGACATGAAAAGGTAGTGCCTCCTTACGAGACTCGTCATTGGGCATGATATGCAAAAATGCAGTGTCTACACTTTCTTTATTTTTTTACAGTTTTTACTATTCAACCATGAGGAGGTAACTTCCTTCTGATAAGGTGAAAGGTAATTATTTTACTATTACTATTTAGATTAATCTCCCTTAAAAATAATATATTCTTTATTTAAAATTTGACTTAAAAAAGGATACCGCCATATTGGTCGGTTGGTAATTCATTTTAATCTGGTTTAAACCTGACTAATCAAGGATACCGCCAGATTGGTCGGTTGGTAATTTAATTTTGGTTCCGCCTTTATGGCTGGTTTGTTTTGGTTCCTCCTTTATGGCTGGATTATGGACAAATATTACCGCCTTAATGGCTGGTTGGACTTAATTTGACTTAATCAGATTACAGCCTATATGGCTGGTTGGTAATATTATCACAAGTTTATATATTATTTTATGGGAGATATCTAAAATAGTAAATAGTAAAAGTAATTCATTTTACCTTAGCATTTCATTTTATTTTATTTTACTTTTCAATTTCTACTTTACCACATTTTTACTTTCGGCATTTTTACTTTATGTCTTTTATTTTACTAGCCCTAGTTATGTGTTGTAACTAAATTAGTTATCTAGGGTTGTGATGAATTCCAATATCACCGGTTTATAAGGGGTTAGATTATAGTTTGGGTAATATAAAGATTTATTTATTGACTCTTAATCTTAATGCTTTTTCATTAATTGGCCACTAATAAAATTGACTAGGTAAACTTAAAATGAACTAGACATAGGGATTTTAAGTTTAAGACCTTAGACTCAATAGCCCACGATCTTCCTTAAGGATATAATACCCTTTAATAGATTTCCTTACATGATAGGAATATACCTGTCGGGCGGGGGTAGCCAAATTGGAACTTAATCTTAATAAATCTAGGTAATTTGGTTGATATAGACATATGGTTCAATTGGATTATACTAGGTATTTGTAATTGACCATCGGAAGAGGCTTTTACATAATTTAGTGTTCCAGGTTAATAAATCAATATATTACCCTACTATAAAATAACCATTTCATCTTTAAAATGATATTGGAAGAAATCACAACCCTAGATATTTTTTAATATTGAATTTTCTTAAACCTACTTTCGAACAATTTTATTTACTTGTTTTTAAATTTAGAATCGTCACTTTTCAAATCAATCAAACAACCTGTTAGATACTAGTAATCATTTGACCTCATAAAATTAATAGATTAGATATTAAGTCCTCGTGGGATCGATACTTTTTATACTACTTGAACGATACATGCGCTTGCGTTATACGTGTGTGTTTACGCCGGTCAGCTACGGAATTTATGTGTGGGTTTCCATCCGATATACCATGAGAGGCAACATTCACGCGTTAACACAATGCAATCATAAAAATGGGTATTAAGTATGATGATGCATATAACAACACATAAGTAAAGAAAGAAACATGCGGAATGATAAAGGGCTAATAATGCGAAATAAATGTGCGATAAATAAATAAAGGAACGTTAAAGAAAGATGTGACCAAGAATTTGGTCGTCTTTGATATAGGACCTCGCACACCCAGTTGGACATACTTTATTATCAACCGAGCGTGCCGCATCCAAACTACAAAATAAAAAGTAATAAATGGTGTCGTCAGGTCTTACCTTTTAAGTTGCTCCTCGGAAGCGCATTACGTCATCACCGGAAGGGGTTAATGCTCCGTTATCTTTCGGGTTCACTGCTTTCCTTTATCGCCTCGCTGTTTTGGGCTGCTGTTTTCTCTATTTTGGGCTGCTGTTTTTGTTGTTTTTGCTGCTGTTTTGGACTACTTTAAAGTGCAGTTTTTTTCTTGGTGATTTGGGGGGCTGTTTAGGGCTATTTTAGGGGTGATTTTCGGTGGTGTAACGGACTGTTTTGAGCTGTAGTTTTCGGTAATGTAGGGGGCTGTTTTGGGTGTGATTTTCGGTGGTGTAAGGGCTGGTTCTTGTTATAATTTTCGGTGATGCAAGGGTTCGTTCTTGTTTTTGTGTTGGCGTGAATGAGCTTTAGAGAGAGAAGTGAATGTCTAAGTGAAGAGAGCTTAGGGTTTTATATTATTTTCTTATGTTTTTTTTCTTGAAGGTAGTTGTGAGTCTCTAAGCGGTTAAGGGTTTGGAATTTTGGTTTCTTTTATAATGGTACACTAGGGTTTCTAGGTAAGGAATGGAATCATGTCAATAAGGGAGGTGATTAATTAGTTTATTAAAGGAAATGATCTTGTGTAATTTTGGTGGGGATATATTTATTTTGGGAGGTGATTGGATTTGATTGGTTTGGTTTAGGAAGAGAGATTTATTTTGATTTGATTTGATTTTTTTATTTTAGGAAGGTGGTTTGTTTTATTTAATTTAGGATTTGATTTAATTTGTGACATGTATTTTAGGTGTTTTAATTATTTTTTGATTGGGCTTGGTGGGCTAAATGGGCTTTGGATGGGCTTGGGCGTGTGGCTAGCAGTAAAATAGAAATATTGATGGTCGTTCAAACGCTTATTCGGACGCTACACGAACACCCGTAATCTTTTCACCGTTCGAACATGTTTCCGAACGCGGCATGAACGTAAACGCAGTGAACGGGTGAATTATCTGATAACGTACTTATCTTGAATTTCCCCTTCCGACGTCTGTTTCCCGTAACTTATCGGGTAGTGCCTCTGACCGAGGATCATCATCGGGCTCATGTAAAAATGTAAGTGTCTACATCTTATCATTTTCTAAAACTTCACACTAAGACAAACGATCTCATCATCAGACTCTTTCTTTTTTTACTATTATATTTTTTTAAATTATTTTATAAGAAACACGAAATACAACATACAGGAAATAAAACATGCATGAACAAGAAATAAAAACACAAAGCACCCTAAATATGGCATTGTCCCCAATGCAATGCAATACAAAATAACTGAAAAGAAAAAAGAGTAGGGAACAACACTATTATGGTGAAGGTCATGCATTTGCCTCATCATCATTGTCAGCTAATTCCAGAGGGTGGGGAAACATTGGGAATAGCTCAATGCTGATGTTGAGCTGACCGACTGTTAAGTGGAGCGTCTGCTTCATAGATTTGTTATACTGTGCCTGATACGCAGCATGAGCCTCTAAATGCTCCAAACGTTGGGCGATAGAGAGTGGATGAGATGATTTCCTAGCTGAGGACTGGGGTTGTGCAGTTGATGAACTGGTAGCCGGTGTTCTCTCTGCTCGAGGCTGCTGAATGATATGCGTTGTTAGAGCAGTAGTGGGCTGCATAATTTCTTCTATGGGGTCCATGGACACATTAGCTTACACACATAGGTTCGAGATGAGGATGTAATATAAAAGGCATGTCTGTGCAGAATTGGCAGCCCGAATAATATTTATGGAAATGAGTCTTCCCACATCAATTGAATCATCTCGAACAGAGAGTTTATGGGGATCATCTGGTCCTTTGTTAGATTGGTGATGTGGGAACTGGGCAACAAAATACGTGTTAGGATCATCAGGATTAAGATATCTGGAACTCATCTTAACATGTTATATGTTGCTACTAATATCCCATATCGTACTAGGGATATAGAGTGTCTATGTGAGATGTCCCAGATCATGGTTCTCAATGGTTTCCATGTAATCGTCATGCTCAATGTCCAGCAACACATATAACTTGTTAATAGTGGATCGATCAAATCCCATGGCCTGCCCCGTACTATCACTTGGTAACCTACATGTTCGTAGGCATTAGCATAGAACTCCCTCACCACGGGAATAACTACTGGGCAGAGCTGTTTACAAAGCTTGAACCAATGATGCTGAGTGATAACTGAGTCGATCTGGGGGAATTTCTCGGGGTTCACTTCAAATCCTCTCTCAATAATAAGGATCTTTTGCCCCATTCCTTTCTCATATTATTTCTCAGCTATTGTCGACATAAATTTAACAGTGCCATATGATGGTGTAGTAATAGCTTTTCCACATGATCATTTTGACGCCATGTGATGAGATATAGTAGGAGTAAAAAAAAATTGGCAGATTTTCCCTTGTTTTGGGAGGTTTTGCTTAATTATCAACTTAGGTTTTAACTATGCAAACACTTCGCAAAATCCAACCATACACTATGCCCCCAAACTTTAATAATTTTAGCAATCCCACAACACAAAACACACCAATCGATAAGAAAAAACAGAAAAGAGAAGTTAGGAGTGGTATTGCAACTTGAAAAATGATGGAGCCAAGCACATGGAAGGAGAGGCACACAAATAGTGGATAGATGAGTGTGGGATAGGTGTTGGACAAGTGGGGAAATGGATTGGGCGATTTTTATGCTTGAGTGTTTTTGTTGTGGAGAGGTGGGTGAATGTGTTTTGTGAGAAAAATGTTGAGGTTATTGTTTTTAAGTGTTGATATCAGGAGCGCGTCGCGACATGCAATGGTAGAAGTCACGATGCGCAATCCTAAAAATTGGGGGAGTTTCATGATTAAAGTTTTGTGTCGTGACTCTTAATGGTCTGCATCGCGACGCGTATGACTTCAGACTCATTGCCTCAATTTTTTTCTTGACCATGTCGCGGCACTATAGCTCTGTAGTTGCGATACGATCTGGTTCGAGTTGCGACGCGAAAGGCTCCAGGATTCTGCCTCACTTTTGTTCTATAGTGTATCGCGACTCTCGGAGGGGAGTCGCGACGCGCTGCCCTACATCTGATGGTTTTGATTTATGTTGTCTTAAATGCCATGTTTATGCTATTTCTAGTAAAAACAACATGCAAAATTCAAAACACACTATGTCATGCAATAAATACAAGTGAACTTAAAAATTTAAAAATGAGAAAAAATAAAAATTTGTGTGGGTTGCCTCCCCGCCCAATGCTCATTCCCATGTTGCCTATGGGATGGCAATATCCGAGCATTTTGCTACAATGTTCTCTCTATATAATATCCCCCAAGATCTATCAACGGCTTAGTGGTTGTCTTTATCCACAGATCAATCCTCACGGGAGGTGGCAGGTCGCAAACATACATATGTCACCCATCAGTACTCTTATCTACACTCAGTGTCTGCGGCAGCTTCGTCTCAGAGCTATCATTATGTTGATCCATGTTGATCATTTCTGGACTTTCAACACCAATATTGTCTATCATATAGCACTCTTTATCATCTTACGGGCATGGTATGGCTTTGAAGACATGAAAAGTCACCTCTTGATCTTGCACTCGCATGGTCAACTCACCTTTCTGTACGTCGATCAACGTTCTATCTGTTGCTAAGAAGGTAGGAACTTCACTATCTTCTTCAATGTCTAAAACTATGAAGTCTGCGGGAAAGATGAATTTGTCCACTTTTACCAGCACGTCCTCTATTTTTCCTCGAGGGTAGGTGAAAGATCTATCTACTAGCTGCAGCTTCACAATTGTTGGTCTCGTCTCTCCCAAACCTAATTTCTGATAAATAGACAGTGGCATTAGGTTAATGCTTTCACCCAAATCACACAAAGCTTTAGCAAAGTATTGGTTGCCAATGGTACATGGTATAGTAAAGCTATCATGATCCTTCAATTTTGGTGGCAGATTCTTCTGTATAATCACACTACATTCCTCAGTGGGAGCCATAGTTTCAAACTCACCCAACTTTCTATTCTTTGATAGGATATCTTACAAAAACTTCACATAGCTGGGCATTGGCTCTAATGCTTCAGCGAAAGGAATGTTGATATGCAGTTTCTTTGAAGATCTCTAAAAATCTTGAAAACTGCTTATCTATCTTGTATTGCTGCAAATGTTGGGGGAATGAAGGAGGTGGATAGTCTTTAGGGCTGGCGTCTTTGGTATTTCTTTCATTTATCCTCTTTTCTTTGGTAGGTTCTGCCGCTTTCTGTGTAGGTTGCTCCATCCCAATATCCTTATTAATGACAGTCTTGTTCTTTAGTGTGATAGCCTTGCAAGACTCATTTTTTTACCCATTGGGTTAGGTTCTGTATCGCTCGGGAGGGCACCCACTAGTATGATGTTTTGTCCACTTGCCAATTATCTCAGTTCACTCTCCATTTTCTTCAAAGATGCGGCTTGACTATGGACAATGCTTCTAATCTAGCATTGTTCTTTGCATTTTCTACGCTCTGCTAAGTGAGAAGCTTGTTGTGATTTACCATTTGCATCAGTAGCTCTTTCATAGGTGGCTTGCTCTCCCAAATGGCCTCTCTGTTCTACTGTGGGCCACGTGATCTATCATTTGGTCCTACCCCTTGGTTATTTATCCATGTTTAAGTTGTTCACATAGTTGACAGACTCGCCATATTGAGTTTGTTGCTCCCCATTCTGTCCTTCCATATATCATGCGCTTGTGGTACCAACTTTGTTTATTGCTTGCATACTCAAGACTTATAGGCATTTATAGATTTGGTCAAGCTTGGTATTCACAGCTCTATTGAGCCCGACCTCATGGATGCCTGCTACACGTTGGGGGCATATTCCTCTCTGTTGGCCATAATGAATTGTTGTTAGCCATTTCTTCTAATAAATCTAATGCTTAGTGATCGGTGGTAAACACACACGTAACGCAAGTGCATATATCGTCAAGTAGTATAAAAATATCGATCACACGAGGACTTAATACATAAGCTATTAATTTATTGAAGTTAAATGTTTACGAGTATCTAATTGATTGAATGTTGATTGGATGGTAATTTTATCTAAAATAAGTAAATAAAATAGTGCGAAAGTAAAATAAAGGAAAAATCAATATTATAAAGCTATATAGGGTTGTGAATCTTTCCAATATCTTTTAAAGATGAAGCGATTATCTCATGTTTGTGCAATATATCGATTTATTAATCTGGAACACGAAAATATGCAAAAGCCTCTGTCGATGGTCAGATGCAAACACCCGAAGTAACCCAATTAATCATATGTCTATGTTAACCAAGTTACCTGAATTCATTAAGATTAAGTTCCAATTGTGGCTACCCCCGCCCAATAGGTATATGTCTATCCTGGAAGGAATTCTATCTAAGGGACATTTACCCTAAGGTGAGATCGTGAGCTATTGAGTCTAAGGCTGAAACCTAAAATCCTTTCGTCAAGTTCATTTTAAGTTTACCAAATCAATCTTATTAGTGGTCAGTTAACAAGAAGCATTAAGACTAAGATTCAATAAATAAACCAATATATTACCCAAGACACAAAATAACCAACTTATAAACCAGTGATATTGGAATTCATCACAACCCTAGATATGAAATTTAGTTACAACACATATATGATTATTAAAGACATAAATGAAGAAAATATGCAAGTAATTGAAAATTAAAAAGATAAAATTAATAATAAAATAAAATGTTGGGGGTTAGGGGATCTACTTTTATTACTTCTAATTTAGAAATCTCTCTTATTATAATATATAAATTTGCATGACATTATCAACTGACCATATAGGTGGTATCCTGATTTAGTCAGAATTTTAATTAATTCCAATCGACCATAAAGGCGGTATCCAATTAAGTCAAGTTAAAATTAATTTAATTAAGTCCAACCGACCATAAAGGTGGTATCCCATTAAGTGAGGTTTTAACATAGTTTATATATTATAACTAAGGGAGATTAATCTAAATTATAATAATAAAAGCTTTACCTTTCACCCCAGCAGAAAGAAGTTACCTAATCATACTTTAAAGTAAAACTAAGAAAGATTTATTGCTTAAAATAAAAATTAAATACAAGAAAGCTGTAAATAAACAATCAAGATACTATCTTCTCAGTATTTTTGAGGAAATGTCCAGAAGAAAGTATGAATTTTTCAAATGAAATTGGCCTCAATTTATAGGTAAAATTTGGCTCTGCGAGTCGCGAAGCGTGAAGCTTGCGCTTCGCGACGAACATCGATGCTTGACACGTGACACACGGCTATCGACAATTAAATTATTGGCTCAGTGTCACAACACGTGAGGGTTTGGCGTCGCGACACTGAAGTCATGCTGATGCAAGGAATGACGCGTGTCGGCATACTGAATTATTGTGATGATGTCATGATAACGTAAGTGATGACGTGTCGTCAGGCTGAATTATTTGCTGAGGTCATGATGACGTGATGATGACGCACTTGATGACATGGCGATGACGTGGTGATGACATGACATTGGCAGCATAGTAACAATGGTGTGTCGCAACGCAGAAGGTGTGGGAGTCACGATGCGAAATTCCATTTTTACCATTTTTGTCTGTTTTCGCCGTTTTAGCCCTGATTTGATTCCGTTGAGTCCTGAAATCTTATTTATCTACAAAATAACACAAAACACATCAAAATATTCACAAAACTCGATAAACTATACATAATATTAAGTAAAATGAACGGTAAATATTGATATATTTTCCGCTTATCACATCCCCAAACCTAATATTTTGCAACTCCTCGAGCAAAACAATAAAATAAAATGCAATAAATAATTTTAAAATAAAATTAAACTAAGCCACTTTCGTAGAGATCACGATTGCATTTAGCTTATGCAACAAGTTTTTAAACCCTTAGGTGTCCCTAGTGGACGAGTTGTAGTCTCGTGAGGGTTTACAGCGACGATACCCACAAACGTCAATCAATTGTACAATCAAACACACAAAACAAGTTAGTGACTAAACAAGTGAAATTCTTATCCAAATTGATAGTTGTTTTCTTTCTTTCTAAATTACCAAAAAAGTAAATTCTCCGATTATTTTTACAATTATCCATATACACAACCAACAAGGTATTAATCAAATCATTGTGCCCAAAATATTCATAAGTGTAGTTAAAAGAGAGTAATATTTTGTCCTAAAAGTTATATCAGAATTCATACCTTTTCGCAAATATTTTTTTTTATATAACATCTTCAATTCATGTAGCGAGCTTTGGGCCAGTGACTCCCAAGCCAGTTGGTTTTAGGACACTAGGTGTTAAGACATCCCTGTTGGGAAGCGGCAGCGAGTGCGCAGCGAAAAATAAAAATTGTTGTGCCGCTTTCCCTTTCCCAATACCCATTTGTTTTGATTATTCTACAAGCCTAAGCATGTTACTATTCATTCTAAGCATAAAACTCATAAAACATGCAAAGAACATAAACCTAAACATGCACTATCACAAGAACTCTAAATAAAATAAAGAAAGAAAAAAATTACTTGAACCGTAGACTCCTCCAGTCCTCCCTCCAATCTACAAGCTTTTCTCGAACTCAGCAAGCTCTTCCACGTTCCAAAGAGCCACCCAAGTGTGTGGCCTCCAAAGATGCACACACCAAAGCTAAAACTCAACGGCAAGACTACGCCTTGAGTGCACGGTATTTTGCCATTGGTGCTAGCCTAGGCAAATACCTCAAAACTTTTAACTCGAGGTTCCTCTAGTCAATTAGACTTAAGGATCCTCAAAATCAGTGGCTTACTCTTAAACTTTAGAGTTGCTCACTTATATAAACCCAAGATATGAAAGGTGGTGTGTAAAAATTTGTGAAGAATTCTTTGGGTTTATATAGTGCTCCAAAGACAACAAAATTAATTAAGAATCCGATGTGGGATAAAAGCTAATTTAATCTTAGCCATTGGATCTTAATTTAGTGGTTTAATGAGATTATAAAACCCTAATAAGAGTTTTGCTTTTTTTTTACTATTCACATGAATAGTAATTTTTTTTTATTCCAATTCCCAAAGTGCCCCTATCGTCATTCACCAATCCCTAAGCCACTATGGAACCTCATAAATGATCTGTTCAATAATTAAACACATTGAACCATTTATGAACAATTCCTACAGCAATCATATATGCTGTTATATTTGTACTGTGCACTGTTAACCATTGATTTCGACTTTGTTGTGTGTGACCTTTTGGGTTCCCCTCAAGTTGGACATGAAATGAATCGTGATAATTTAATCGAACATAAATTATCCTCCGATCAGATGGTCGTTCGATTTCAATGACCAAGGTTGACATCTAGCAACATGCCAAGGCCCCCAAATGAGAAGGAAAGATATATATACCCATTCTTATATTGATTTACATATGATACGGTCCATCGCCTCACTGTATCCCCACCTATTGACCTAGGGTACGGAAAGTGTCTACCCATATGGTCAAAGGTATGATGTTCATAGTGTCATGAATCGTGCTAACCCAAGAATCTCACATGATTCTTCCGTTGTGGCCACAGTCTCAAGCACTAATCACACATATCAACCCGCGAACTGGAATACTACTCTTATAAAAAATATTATCCGAGAGAGTGGCGATTCTCTGTTGTATCTTTACAAACTTCATGTGTTTCAACAAATGACCCAATCATACCCTTATGACCGGATCTTTTGAACCGGGGAAGGAGAATGTCAAAGTTATTTGATCCACACATAAGATTGTAAAGGCCTCAAGTCTAAGGACTAGTCATATAATCGATACATGAAAGTTCTCACAGACACATGGGATAAACACTCCATATGAAAACTTTCGCGGTCAGTTCGATGGACACGAGCAACTCATGCATCCATGTGATACACCAAGCGGACGGATCTCCGCTAGTAGCCTATGAGATCGGCTACCCCACTTAAGGGCGGATCATATCATCATGCTAGTCTCTCCGCTTTGTGAACGCCCAGATTATTCACAAAACTATGACTAGGAACATTTAAGAGTAATGATTCTCATAAGCGTGGGAAGCCATCATCTTATTACTCCAAGGGCTTTATTACAGTGTTGATGATTCATATAAGTTATGTAAGACACGTATAATAAAGATTTCCATTTTATTAATTAATGAAAATATTACAAATACATGTACATATAGCCCATCCACAAGTTGGGTATAGGGCATATCCCTAACAATCTCCCACTTGCACTATAGCCAACTAGTATGAATCTGGACACCATACTCTCGGGTGTGCCTATCATGCTTTTGTTGAGTCAGCCCTTTAGTCAGAGAATCTGCAAGATTATCTTCTGTGGGTATTTTCTCTATAATAACTTCTTTTCTCTCAACAATCTCCCTGATGAGTGAAATCGCCTGAGTACATGCTTGGATTTCTGGTGGGACCTTGGTTCCTTTGATTGAGCAATGACGCCCGTGTTGTCACAGTACATCGTGACGCCATTCTTTATCGCGGGAAGCACTTCCAGCTCCGTGATGAACTTCTTTATCTAGACTGCTTCTTTAGCTGCCTCAGATGCTGCAATATACTCGGCTTCAGTGGTGGAGTCCGCTGTAGTTGACTGCTTTGAGCTTTTCCAACTGACAGCACCGCCATTCAAAGTAAACAGATATCCTGTTTGCGATCTGCTGTCATCCCTATCGGTCTGAAAGCTCGCATCACAGTAACCAATGACTTTCATCTCAGAACAATCTCCGTATGTCAAAAACACATCCTTAGTTCTTCTCAGATACTTGAGGATTTTTTGACAGCTGCCCAGTGTTGCTCACCAGGATTTGCCTGATACCTGCTCGTTATGCTAAGAGCATAAGAGACATCAGGTCTTGTACATAGCATGGCGTACATGATCGATCCTATTGCTGAAGCATAAAGGATCCTACTCATACGCTCTCTATCTGAAGGAGTATGTGGACATTGCTCCTTAGATAATTTGATTCCATGACAAGTAGGTAAATTACCTCTTTTGGAATCTTCCATTTTGAATCTTTTCAAAACTTTATCTATGTACGTAGATTGAGAAAGTCCTAACAACCTCTTAGATCTATTACGGTAGATCTTAATGCCGAGGATGTAGGCTGCTTCTCCCAAATCTTTCATGGAGAAATTCTGAGATAACCATTGCTTGGTGGCTTGCATCATGGGAATATCATTCCCGATGATTAATATGTCATCGACATATAATACAACAAGACATACACAGCACTCCCACTACTTTTCCTGTAAACACAAGGCTCGTCTACATTTTTGATGAAGTCAAATTCTTTGATTGTCTCATCAAATCGTATATTCCAACTTCTGGAGGCTTGCTTGAGTCCATAAATGGATCGTTTAAGCTTGCATACTTTATTATGATCATCCTTAGATGCAAACCCCTCAGGTTGTGTCATATAGACTTCCTCTACGAGGTTCCCATTAAGGAAAGCTGTTTTGACATCCATCTACCAAATCTCATAATCAAAGTGTGCAGCTAGTGCCAGTAAAATTCGAATGGACTTTATCATTGCAACAGGCGAGAAGGTTTCGTCATAGTCAATTCCTTGGATTTGTCTATAACCTTTCGCCACCAACCTAGCCTTATAGGTTTGGATGTTGCCTTCTGCATCAGTTTTACGCTTGTAAATCCATTTGCAGCCTATGGGTTTATCCCTTCAGGTGCATCTACCAAGTCCCAGACTTGATTCTGATACATAGAGTCTATTTCGGATTTCATGGCCTCAAACCACTTGACTGAATCAATGTCACGCATTGCTTCGTCATAACTGGTGGGATCGTCATTATCAATGACTTGATCATGTTCCTCATCAATATGGAAACCATATCTTTCAGGCTCATGTCTTTCCCTACCAGACCTTCTGAGTTCATAACTTGTGGTTGTTCCGTCGCTGCCCTTTTGAGGGGTCCGAGGTTTAGTTCTAAGTTAGTTTGTTCTTCTCGTACCTCATCGAGGTCAAGTCTACTCCCACTATATTTCTTGAGAAGGAATTCATTCTCTAGAAATTTAGCATTTCGTGAGACAAACGTTCTTTGTTCATTTGGGACGTAGAACACGTATGCTCTTGAGTTCAAGGCATATCCTACAAACTTACATTTAACTGCCCTATCATCCAATTTGTTAGTTTGTGTGAGCTTAACATATGTGTCACATCCCCAAACTCTTAGATAACTAAGACTAGGACGTTTCCCAAACCATAACTCATATGGTGTTTGACTAACAGTCTCGGAAGGAACTTGGTTTAGTAGTAGTGTTTCTGTTTCTAAAAAAGACCCCAAAATGAAACAGGTAGATCCGTGTCTGGCATCATTGATCGGACCATATCTAATAATGTCGATTTCTCCTTTCGGAGACCCCATTATGCTGTGGAGTTCCCGGAGGAGTCCACTGGGAAACAATGCCATTTTCTCTCAAGTAATCTTGAAATTCGTTGCTTAAGTATTCACCACCTCGGTCAGACCTTAGTGACTTAATACTTTTATTAAGCTGGTTTTCTACTTCAGCCTTGAAGTCTTTGAATTTCTCAAAGGCTTCAGATTTGTACCGCATAAGGTACACATACCCATATCGCGATGATCATCGATAAAGGTAATGAAGTAGGAGAATCCACCTCTAGCGGTGACTGACATTGGTCCGCATACATCAGAGTGTATGAGTTCTAATGTCTCCGCTGCACGTGTCATTTACCTTTGAAGGGTAATTTGGTCATTTTACCAAGTAAACAAGACTCACAAGTTCCATAAGGTTTATATTTGAAAGGTTTGAAATACCCATCCTTATGTAGCTTAGTTAATCTTGTTTCATTGATATGACCTAAGCGACTGTGCCATAGAAGTGATTCATTGAGATTATTCGAGTTAACGTTGTATATATTAGAGGTTGAACATTCTTTGTTAGTTTGTAAGACATAGATACCATTATTCAAAATACCATCTCCATATTTTATTTCATTGAAATAAATAGAACATTCATTACAACTTATTAGGCATGAAAAGCCTTTATTACATAAAGAAGAAGAATTGAAATGATGTTCTTTACTAGAGAAGGTACATAAACACAATCTTCTAAGTCTAAAACTAAACCATTCGGCAAAACTAATGAATAAGTCCCCACGCACAATGCAGCCAGTTTTGCTCCATTACCCATGCGTAAGTCAACCTCCCCATGACGGAGTCTCCTACTGTTTCTCAGGCCCTGCACATTGTTACACAAGTGAGTCCCACAACCGGTGTCAAGCACCCAAGTAGAAGGTTCAGAGTTTTGAGAATATAGTTCAATCATATACAACATACCTGAAGCATTGGGCTTCTTGGCCTCTTGGGCTTCCCTAGCTTCCTTGGCTTTCAAGGATCTGCAGTCTTTCTTCCAATGACCCTTCTTTCCACAAAAGAAACATTTCCCATTTCCCTTTTTCTTCTCCACCTTACCATTGGGCTTTAGGTGATCTGGAGCCTTGGCCTTGCCCTTATTTTTCTTTGGGCCTCGTGGCTTCAGGTCCGTACCCGTAAGCATGACGGAGGTTTTAAGCTCGGTTTCAAGTCCTTCTCTGCTTGCTTTATCAGATTGTGCAATTTTGCTAAAGTAGCTTCTTTATCAGACAGATGAAACTGCATAATAAAGTTAGAGAATTCTTTTGGTAAGGACTGAAGAATTAGATCGTGACCTATCTCATGATCCATGATGAACCCGAGGTTGGCCAATTTTTCAATGTGGCCAATCATCTTAAGCACATGTCCACTAACAGATCCTTCCTTATACCTTGTTTGGAATAAGGCACATGACACTTGGAATCTCACGGTATGAACGGAAGTTGCATACAACTCCTTCAAGTGAAAGATGATGGTTTGAGCATCCATATCTTCGTGAGCTTTCTGAAGTTCGTCCGACATAGAGCCAAGCATTATGCAAACTGCTTGCTCATCATCATCGACGTGTTTCTTCCAAGCATCAAATGTATCTTGGTCAGCATCTTCTGCGGGTTCAGAGGGAAATGGTCTTTCAAGAACATAGAAAATCTTTTCTTGTCGTAAGACAATTTTAAGGTTTCTAAACCAGTCATTGTAGTTGTCCCCTTTGAGCTTATGCTCATCAAGGATGGAACGAAGTGATACTCTGTTTTCCATTTGAATGTTTGTGAAATATTTTAACCCACATGTTAAGAGAAAATGTTAAAATTAGGAATATGTTTTCATTAATGTTTCATAATAACATGGCTTTTAATATTATGAAGTTGCTCCCACTCAATTATTTTAAAATTTTAAGCAAATCGCATCAATCCCAATATGATGGATTTATGTGGGCAAGGATCCCATTATCATCATTCATAAGGAATAACTGTCAAATGGATTTCCCAATTGAAAAATTCCCCAGAGGGAGGGTGGGCAGCGAACTCTCTTAAATCCCCTTACCTCTTAGGCTATTTATTGCATTGGTGACAGGAATAAACAATAGATCCTCCAAATTAGTCCACACTTTAAATATGCTTTAGGTAAGCTTTGAGTAAATGATTATCTAGATGTTTTCACAGCTTTTCCTTTTGGCTATAAAAAGGTAGTGAGTGAAGGAAGACACCAAATCATTATCTAACTCTAGTAATACCTTTGGTTAAATTAACTTTAGTTTGGAAAGTTTTATTACCCCTTGGTCCCAACCCACTTGTAATTTTATAATGTCTTTTATTATAAACAAGTGATTTATATTTATTAGCCTTAAAGGTAATAAATCTGTAAGTTCATCACAGAATAATTAATTAGCTAAGGGATAAGCAATACACTCTCTATTCTTAGAAAGTCTCTAGATGCTTGCACCTCTAAAATAATCTTGCCAATTCTAATCATACATAGAATCATTAGCATATGAGTTTTAATATGTTGGAATTATTTTAGGCATTAAATAACTTTGATTAATATTTAATTATGATATTGCATTTTATTTTATTCAAATAAATTTACTATTCACATTTTTCTCAGACGCGTAAACTTTAAACACCCAATTTCACAATTCAAATCTTAACCAAATCATACAAAACTTGTGCCTAAAATTACGTTCAGGGTGTTAGCTTTCCAACGAGCTTTTAAACACCCAATTTAGAGTTCAAACGAGTGAGAATTAATCAAAACAAAAACGATGCACTGATACCACTGTTGGGAAGCGGCCGCGAGTGCGCAGCGGAAAATAAAAATTGTTATGCCACTTTCCCTTTGTGCAAGACCCATTTTATTATTATTATTCTACAAGCCTATGCATGTTACTATTCATTCTAAGCATAAAACTCATAAAACATGCAAAGAACATAAACCTAAACATGCATAATCACAAGAACTCTAAATAAAATAAAGAAAGAAAAAGATTTACTTGAACCGTAGACTCCTCCAGTCCTCCCTCCAATCTACAAGCTTTTCTCGAACTTAGCAAATAATTAATTTTTTTTTACTATTCATGTTACTATTCACATGAATAATAATTTTTTTTAAAATTCCAATTCCCAAAGTGCCCCCATCGTCATTCACCAATCCCTAAGCCACTATGGAACCTCATAAATGATCTGTTCAATAATTAAACACATTGAACCATTTATGAACAGTTCCTACAAAAATCATATATGCTGTTATATTTCTAATGAGCACTGTTAACCATTGATTTCGACTTTGTTGTGTGTGACCTTTTGGGTTCCCCTCAAGTTGGACATGAAATGAATCGTGATAATTTAATCGAACATAAATTATCCTCCGATCAGATGTTCGTTCGATTTCAAAGACCAAGGTTGACATCTAGCAACATGCCAAGGCCCCCAAATGAGAAGGAAAGATATATATACCCATTCTGTATGTGATTTACATATGATACGGTCCATTGCTTCACTGTATCCCCACCTATTGACCTAGGGTACGGAAAGTGTCTAGCATGGTTAATTATTTATATACATTTGTTTTTTTATTATTCCATCGCTTTCAGATGCTTCCTCCAATAAACTAGAGCACTTAATATTACAAAATTTTCACTTACGACTCATGTCTGTATGTTACCATGTATGTTGATAATACCTGTCAAATGAGCATATGAAGTTTAAATTTAAGTCAATATTATGGAGAAATCACAAATTTAAATAATTCAAAATGAAATAAATAAAAATTAACTTTTTACGAAATTGGTTAAGATACGTCTCAGTAGTGGAAATTCCTTACACAGCTATCTCAAAACCCAATTCCACCTGGTTAGTCAAATTAAAAAAAAATTAAAAAAAAAATATTTTTTTTAAAAAATATTTTTGACTAAAAACCAAGCAAAAACAACACAACGAAAAATTAAAATAAGATACTAGTCAACTATTCCCCACCCCAAACCTAATTGAGATATTGTCCCCAATGTCTAAAAAGAAGAAGGAAAGTTTAGAAGAAAATTCCTGGTTAGCGTGGAATTTTATATTTAAACAGAAAACTAAAGGTTAAGATCCAGATTTATCCGACGTTTCTTACCACGATCATTATCAGACCAGTTTATCTTGGAACGGATATGGTCAATTTGTGCTTCAAATGCTAAGAGTTGGTCAATTAAATCATTGGTTGTTCTGGCAGTGAAGAGGGTATCTTTTACGGGTTTTCAAAGGAACCCATTTCTACGGGCATCTTCAAGAAACACACAAAGAAAGTCATACAATCCATCAACATTAAACAGTCCAATTGGTTTCTGGTATATGTTCAAGTTTGCCTAAGATAATACTGTGAAAATTTCCTCCATCGTGCCCAAGCCACCTGACAAAGCACTAAAAGCATCAGCACTATTAATCATTTCAACAAGTCGTTCAGACATACCTGGCACGATGCATTCATCTTCGTTTGATTGCCAGATAAGATTTGCCTCCGCCATGGGTTTTGGGATGATTCCCAAAACTTGACTACCTTCTTCCTGTACGGCCCTTGAAACGTACCCCATTAGTCAAAGATTACCACCGCCATATATTAAGTGCATATTCTCTCAGCCATGACTCTACCCAATTCTTGTGCTGCCTCAGTGAATTCTGGTTTAGAACCAGAACTAGTACCGTAAAACACACATATGTTAACAACTCGTCTTCTTGAAGTTGCTTCCATTATTTTTTTATTTTTTATATATTTCTTTCTCAAATATGGATGTCTACAAGAGTGCAATGACGAGCTGCATTTATAGATCCTGAAAAGGGTAAGTAATAATAGCACTAGTACCTGCCAGATTACAATTATTAGCTAAACAATAAAATAAATCGTGAAAGTCAAAAAGTCTGGATCCTATAGGCGAAAATAAAAGAAAATAACAAAACAAATCACAATTATTAGTTACAAACAAAGAAATAATAATATGTACAGAAAGTAACGGCTTGAATGACATCTATGTGTTAAGGACAAGCTTCCCATCCAATTTTTTTATAAATTGGCAAACAGGGTCTTTTAAAGTCAGATTCCCGAGACTTAATTGTTGTATTTCTTTTCGAATTTGTGTATGTAACATGCGAATTACGTGATACACATATCCACCAGGATGCCTCTCAAGAGTCAATGATATGTCATCTAAAGACTCCTTACTCATGCCATCCCTGATGAATTTTATTTTATCTTCGTGGTTATCAAACACCATTCCTAAAGAACGACAACGAGTATTACATGAACAACATGCACATTTATAGCAAACACCTAATATTTTAGCTCTTCTTTTCTTAGCATAGGTGTTTTTTCCTAAACCAAGCAGAAATGAAATAAAAGAGTCAGATGACTCACCTGTCAGTCAGACTCGTGCTTCAATTATCCAACGAATGTCATTAGGAATACCTTTGATCATCAGAAGTCTCATTCGTTCAATGCGTGCTTTATAGACTTTCATCAAAGAGTTTTGAGGGAGAGAAGGAAAATTCTTGTGAAGATTTGCGAGAGCGTCTTGTTAGGGTTTGTGCTCGGAGTGCCAATCTAGATCGTATTTATGTCCGATTCATGAATACGAACAATTCATTTTTCCATAATATTACTTATTTAATGGTAGCACCTCTTGTTTTTTGTATACATATTCGATCTAATTATGATTAAATTGAAGCTAAATCTGATTTAGTGATACGTGTATATTAGACAAAGACTCTAGGATTTACAATGTAGTGCGCAGTTACATCGTAGTTTGTAATTGATATTGGGAAGCATCACTATACGTTGTATATCCTTAAATAAAGTTCCTGGTCAAGATTTACTAACACGGGTCGGTTAGTAAAATACATTGAGACCAGTACATGTCGTATATCGTGACTTGGTCCGATGGTTTATCCCAATGAACCATGAGTCTCGGGAGACTCGTATAGACATGTAGGTATTTATTTGATAAATACGAACGACTCACTGAAGATTTCCTAATATATGGTACACCGTCAACAGAAATCTTCTCGAGTTGAGCGAGCATAGTATTCCTTCGACTTGAGATACCAAACTGGATATATGAGTTATCCTCCATACTTTGATGGCAGTCACGTCACCGATCTATTTATATCAGACCTCCGCCTATTCGTTGGGTGTGGACCGATGCTCATGATATCCAGTGTGTATCAAGATAGAATCCGTCAGTCATGTGTACAGGGCATAAGGTTCCTACACGTGTTTACGATCTAGTAAATCCATGGCCTGGTATAACTTCGGAAGCGAGTTTCGAGTGTTATTTAGAGATCGTAAATTTGAAAGTCGACTATATTATCATAAAATGAAACCCCCTCACCCTCCTTTTTTAAGATGAATTTTACTGATCAGTAATAATAATACTAGTTACTGGAATTTGATATACACAATCATCTTAAGTTCGTTATGAACTTGCTAGAAAATCAATAATCAATCCAATTTTCAATTTTATTAGGGATCCAAAACATTCTGACATTTTGAATTCTTTAATTCAGAATGAATCAAATCTCCTTTAGTGATCCGACGGTGCCGAGTGGAAGGGCCGTCGCTCAACGGATAAAAGTTACTCTAGGGATAACAGGCTGATCTTCCCCAAGAGCTCACATCGACGGGAAGGTTTGGCACCTCGATGTCAGCTCTTCGCCACCTGGGGCTGTAGTATGTTCCAAGGGTTGGGTTGTTCGCCTATTAAAGCGGTACGTGAGCTGGGTTCAGAACATCGTGAGACAGTTCGGTCCAAGCTACAGGAGAACCAGGAACAGAGAGCTTTCCCCATTTTTCGCCCCCACTCTTGGTCTTAAGAATGCTGGTTTTAAGAATGAGTAATTGCCCTTCTCCGACCCTTACTGCCCAACCTGAGAGTGGACAGCTAATGCATTCCACTTATTGAGCAGGGTTTCCAGATGAAATGAAAATTAGATTCATGTAACAGGAGAAAGGTTTCCCATTACTTAGCCGGAAAGATATGTGGCCATAAAATAGAGATTAAGTGGAAGAGAATTGACTGGGTGGTAGAGTCGTGGAAACTTGACGTTCTTATCTATATCCCATGTATAATATGGATAGCCTGTGACGGAGGGATTATACGTATGCAATGACCTCGACTTGCATAGTTTATCAAGATTATCTGTGGTCGTCATAATTCATGAGTGGGTGAATTATGGACACGAAATTGGATTTCGTGACGGATAAACCTAACCTTAGAAAGTCCCACAATATGAAGTGTACTCGTTGAGAACTTGGGCAACGCGTTATGAATAATACAGATTATTCATAATACTTCATCGGATTAAATGAGTTAATTCGAATCATTTAAACGGTTAAACGAAAACACATGCATAAGGGTATTTTTTGGTCAATCGTAATTAATGTGTATTTGTATTTGATACAAAATTTGATTTGATACATATTAATTAATTGTCAAATGAGACTTTGACATATACCACTAATATATATATTTGTTATTTAATGTAAATAAAAATTCATATATAATAATAATTAAATTAATTAATTATTTAGATATTTAAACGTTAAATATTTGAATAATTAAATAATATTCTTTTTCATAATTGTTATGAAAAATGTTTAATTATTATTGGCTACAAGTGGCATGATTTTATTAAGCTTTAAGTGTACAAATTTGATTTTTCAAATTAAAACTTATTATTAATTATTAAGATTAATTAAAACAAAAAGGACAAAAATGCCCCTCCAAGGTCGGTTATTACTAGATTTAAAGAGAATTTTTTTTTCTTTTCTTCTTCTAACCTTACCTTGGCCGAATTCATCCTCCAAAAGGTTCTCCAAATTTTGCTTGATTATTCAAGGAAGAAGAAAGTGAAAAATTCAAGAAAAAGTTTAAAGAAAGTTGAAGATTAGTAGGTAAACTTTAATATTCTTAAGTGTAGAAAATTAGTTTCTTGTTCTTGAATTACTAGAATGGTTCTAGGGTTATTTACTTCTTAGAAATTGGGGCTTTTTGATTTGGAGGATGAAATACAAGGATTGGTGCATGTGTGAAGTTGAATTTAATGATATTATTGTAATATTAGTTCAATTTGATCATTTGATGATATGTTGTCATTCTAGAGTGTTATGACCACTCTTTTAATGCCTAGAATTATTATTGGGTGCTTCATTGGTGGTGGCTTAGATTGGTGTTGTGATTAATGTGATTAATGTTGAGAAAATTGGATTTATAGCATGAAAAATGATAATTTTGCCTTCTGCATCAGATCTGGAAAAATGTTTTTATGGTGATGAAAATTATGTCATATAAATGTATTGGATGTGTTTTGGGTGTTGGAACAATTGCCGGAAACCGTTTCAGAGTTGAAATATGTGAAAACAGTGAAAAATAACGTTACCGGGTGACTTTTGTGCCAACCGGGTGACGGCTGCCCAAACAGTGAATTGGTCAATGTTTGGGCAGCCCATGAACTGTCCTAGTACTGTTGGGGCTGACCTGGGCAGCCCTCATGTGCATTGGGTGGTCGGTTCGATCAAAAACGTGTTTTATGCCATTTTATGGAAAAATAATTTTGCAAAAGTTTCGCGATGTTTCTTAACTATTTATATCTTTATTTGATATCGAATAAATATGTTTAAGTGAAATATGAATGAATTATTCATCTTGGATATTGAATCATTTATTCGGTAACTTAAAAGTTTTTAAAATTATGATTTCACCTGAACCGCGAGCTTCCGCTCCGCCCGCGCCAAAAACCCCAACAAAAATGGTATCAGAGCAGGTCTGATCCTTCATCCATTACATTTTTCATGCTTGATATATGGTATATAATCCAATTTTGATGTTTTTGCACATGCATGTAATTTAGATGTTTCTTGACTTTTAGTTCTACGCTAACGGGAAACGTAACAGAAATTTAATGGTTAAGTTAAGTTATGTTTTCTAAGGTAGAATTGAATTGTTTAGAAATTGATCTAGATTAAATTCTGCATTTGATGTTGAGCAATGTTTTCTTGAGGAATATCACCGCTTAAATAAGGCAGTAGAGTGATATGTATTGGATGCATGTTTCTTGGTTCGTTTTGTCAATACGGTTTATGAGTATTTTTCTATGGCTGCATCCGAGAAAGTGCCAAAGCAGTGAGGGTGTAATTGATAGAATTTTATCGATGCCGGATGTATATTTGATACGAGACAAATTCAAGTGAAAGTGGAAATCCTAAACGTGCCAAAGATGTCAGGATTACATCGGTAGCTTGAGTTTGTCATTGGCAAGTGAAGCCTTGATACGCCTCCTTGTGAACGTGCCAAAGTTGTCGTAACGAGAAACGGTCAGGACCAAAATCAGGAGTCGCAGTGAGTGTGATTGACAATGAGTTGTCTACCTAATGAATATACGTAGGCGAGATCGTGTCAAAGCTGTGAGTCGAAATATATTCATGGGGTCCACATCTCACTATGAAATTCGATTTAATTATTGAATTTCTGTTTTCCGTTGGGGATTACGGTATTATGTAAAGTATTGGGGACACTGCTGGGTTAATAATCCATAACTAAAACAGTGTGCAACATTATGGAAATTGCCGCTTGTTTGTTTTCTTTATTCTATATTGTTAATAGAATTAAACTTCTAATCCACTACATGCATATTATTTGAATATGTTTTCTGACTTTACTTATGGTTGCATAGAATAGGTTCTAGAATGTTAGTAGACTTGGATATTGTTAGATCAGTCAAAATTATTGGGAACTGTTGTTTCGATTTCTTGAAAATCAAGATGGTTAGTGACTTAGTTACTAAGTCACGATAGGTAATCTAAATAGATATCTGTTTTACGATATAATTGTCTAGAGAGAATAGTTTCTTATGCGGTAAGAATTGACGTGAATTAGTTCATGTCTCGAGATTCTTGACTGGCATTAAGATAACTTCATTAGGTATTTGTTTATCTTATAATGAGGTTTCTTTGCTTTAGTGACTTTTAGAAGTCATGTGTTTGACACAGTTTGCTAATCAATTTTTACAATTGTTGTGAATAATTGAAGGCAAATTATAGAGCTTAAGAAAAAAGATGTGTATAGTTGTGTGTTGAGAATATCGATTCTCACAATACGACAACTATAGGTATTGGATACCAGATCTCTCTACTAGTTATTTAAAATAGTGTTTAATGATTGTTTTTATATTTGATATCAGAACTTGCGACTATTGGATAGTTTACTTGTTCTTTATAAACAGTTGTTATATATTTTAATGTGACTAGTAGTTTCATTGATGAAAAGATAAATATTAAGAAATATTCGGTTAACTAAATAACTTAAATCAATGATTTATGAGATTTTATCACATAAGCATTATATGCTTATTCCTTATGGTAAAAGATTGTTTGATATGAGATCACATCATATATCCTTATCTATTTAATGAATATTGTATTCAGGATGTGATTAAATCTCATTTAACCAATGATCTTCATTGGAACACATATTTATTAAACTAGAACATTAGATGTATGTAGTTTAATGAATTAGAAATTGCCTTGGATAGTTTTCTTTACTTCGTAACTTAGTTAATGAGTTGTCATAACTTAGTTGTGTGTTTCTAAAAGAATATATATTGAACGTCTTGAATGGTTCGAGAACTTTCAATATGTTTATGATGAAACGCGGATAGAATATTTTGAATGGTTCAAGGATATTCTATTTGAAGTGTTGAAAACTATATTTTAAAATCCATCGTGAGTCTTTGAATTGTTCAAGAATGTTGGATATGATCAAACATATGAATTTATGGCAATTAGTTCTAAAGTTATTTAATGAATGTGACTTTTACTCAATATTATTCTTCTACGATCCCACCGTGATGGAATTGATCAGTGGGAGAAATCGAATCTTATATGATCTGATTCGTTCGATATTTAGTGTTACCGAATTAGTTTTTTCAATACTCTTGGGGATATGCTCCAGTAACAGTAATTCATCTTTTTGTTAAGGTTTCATTGGTTTCTACAGTTATGTATATGATATGTATAAGTAGAAAATTTGAATCTTAAAAGGTTTGAGATTTGAATCTTTCTTTTGTATAATGGTTATATAATTGAAAGTACTTGCGCCTTGGAGGTACAAGTAAAAGTTTGTCAATAATTCTATTTAATAGAATATTATATTCTATTTGATAGAATATATTTTTACAATCTCGAGTAATAAAATTATTTTATTACTTGGTGCGTAACATCTGATATTGACCATTGTAAAAAGACTTGACTTATTGAAGTCAAATGTGAGAGTGATAAATATAAATGGAACCACGTAATTAATAAGATGAAAAGGCCCTTAGAATACTTCTATAAGTCCAATAGGATGTCAGAATCATTCACAAAGTATTTGATACTTAATGGTTCTGCTGTTTTCTTATCAAAGAAAATTATCATATAACTTATAGTGGAAGCGATATTTGATATAGATTTCGGAAGTTAGCATTGAACCATAGATCTAAGATTGTTCGTAGCTTACTACGATCAAGTTTGGAACTTGATTGAGCTTTCGTTAAATCGTTCATAAAATGTACAAATTATTTGCGCAGCAAAAGCAAAGTGAGCTTGTTAAAGGATTGACCCTTATAGTATGACAGTGAGAAAAGTTATACTCGGCTATCTATTGTACATTCTGAGGAAACTTGTCTCTAGTCGCACTAATTGAACAATTAAAGATCTGTTGGTTAATGTTGATATTAAACTATGTATTTTGGCTAAAGAATGCAAAGTTGCGTTCCTGAATGGTTTCTTCGAATGAGAGATCCATTGTGATTTCTTTTTTTGAAGAGTTCATTCTAGAATGGCCCTAGAGTTTGTATTCTGCTAAGATCACAGTTTGATATACTAGCTTATAGAGCCTATTGTAAACTCAGATAAGCTTTCTGAAAATCTGTGTTCTCTAATTTTGATACAGTCAGATTGTCTAATTTTATCAAAGCATAGAGAATACATATTTGATAGTAGGGTCAGTGGGAGCGTACAATTTTCTTTCTAGTATTGTATATCATAATGACATTATCATTATTAATGTAATAATGAGATGTTTGTAAGGTAAAAAGTTTACCTAAGTCTTCTTTTCTCCGTGAAAGCAGTGGGAGTAGTCTTTGTTATTTTTGATATAAAGTTTTATAATATGATTTAAAATTAGAGACTTGTGAGATACTCCCATTAGTCGTGCATTAGATATGATCTAACAAATGACACGTCAAAACTATTTGTATGACAGTTAGTATAACTGTTTGAAAGTTAGTGTGTCTTTGTATATAGTATTCATCTTTCATAAAGGATGATTCCTTTGTCGAAAGAGAAATTGATTAGAATGTCTAGTCAATCTTATGCATCATAGGATGATGGCATAATGAATACTATATTATGTGCGATTAAAGATATCAATTTAATCGTAATAGTTACGAGATATTTTGATACGCTGTAGACCATAGGATGTGTCTTGAAACATGTTCTTTGTTATCTTTAAGATATTAAGAACGAGTTTCTTATTCATGAAGAATATAATCCGCAACCATTAGGGTCAGATTAGTTTTGAGTCTAATTATAATGTTAGACAGTCTACGTCATATAGAGTCAGAAAAGATACAGTGGGAGTGTCACAGATGATTCTAATATGTTAGTGGAATTAGTTGTAACTTATGAATTATTGACTTATGAAGTTGCATATTGACCTTATAGATTAGAAGTTTTGATATTAGTATTGTGTTTGCGGTTGTCTACATAGTATTTTGGATTTGATCTCTAAATACATAGACAACTTTATAGCTATAGGACAATATTGATGTCGCATCTAAGTCATATTGATGTAGAACTTGGGTTCTACAAGATATGAATGATGATGGCTAAAGAAAACGATTGGGTTTGTTGGACGAACTCAATTTGTTATAGCGGGCTTACTTGTTGTTGCCTACCTTTTAAGTGCTAGGTGAGCTCTTGAGGGTCATGAGTATGTGATACACATTTACATGTGTATATGATACCGTGGATTGTCACTATAGCAAGTGGGAGAAATTGTTAGGGTTGGTGCTCGGAGTGCCAATCTAGATCGTATTTATGTCTGATTCATGAATACGAACAATTCATTTTTCCATAATATTACTTATTTAATGGTAGCACCTCTTGTCTTTTATATACATATTCGATCTAATTACGCTTAGATATCTAATTATGATTAGATTGAAGCTAAATCTGATTTAGTGATACGTGTATATTAGACAAAGACTCTAGGATTTACAATGTAGTGCGCAGTTACATCATAGTTGTAATTGATATTGGGAAGCATCATTATACGTTGTATATCCTTAAATAAAGTTCCTGGTCAAGATTTACTAACACGGGTCGGTTAGTAAAATCCGTTGAGACCAGTACATGTCGTATATCATGACTTGGTCTGATGGTTTATCCCAATGAACCATGAGTCTCGGGAGACTCGTATAGACATGTAGGTGTTTATTTGATAAATATTGAACGACTCACTGAAGATTTCCTAATAGATGGTACACCAACGTCAACAAAAATCTTCTCAAGTTGAGCGAGCATAGTGGTCATTCGACTTGAGATACCAAAGTGGATATATGAGTTATCATCCACACTTTGATGGCAGTCACGTCACTGATCTATTTAGATCAGACCTCCACCTATTTTTTGGGTGTGGACTGATGCTCATGATATCCAGTGCGTATCAAGATGGAATCTGTCAGTCCTATGTACAGGGCATAGGGTTCATACACGTGTTTACGATCTAGTAAATCCATGGTTGTGGTATAACTTCGAAAGCGAGTTTCGAGTGTTATTTATAGATCGTAAATTTGAAAGTCGACTATATTATACCATAAGGATTTGACGTTCTGATCTATATCCCAGGTATAATATGGATAGCCTGTGACAGAGGGATTATATGTATGCAATGACCTCGACTTGCATAGTTTAGCAAGATTGTCCGTGGTCATCATAATTCATGAGTGGGTGAATTATAGACACGAAATTGGATTTCGTGACGGATAAACCTAACTTTAGAAAGTCCCACAATATGAAGTGTACTCGTTGAGCACTTGGGCAACGCGTTATGAATAATACAGATTATTCATAATAATTCATCGGATTAAATGAGTTAATTCGAATCATTTAAACGGTTAAACGAAAACACATGCATAAGGGTATTTTTTGGTCAATCGTAATTAATGTGTATTTGTATTTGATACAAAATTTGATTTGATACATATTAATTAATTGTCAAATGAGACTTTGACATATACCATTAATATATATATTTGTTATTTAATGTAAATAAAAATACATATATAATAATAATAAAATTAATTAATTATTTAGATATTTAAATATAAATATTTGAATAATTAAATAATATTCTTTTTCATAATTGTTATGAAAAATGTTTAATTATTATTGGCTACAAGTGGCATGATTTTATTAAGGTTTAAGTGTACAAATTTGATTTTTCAAATTAAAACTTATTGTTAATTAATTAGATTAATTAAAACAAAAAGGACAAAAATGCCCCTCCAAGGTCGGTTACTACTAGATTTAAAGAGAATTTTTTTTTCTTTTCCTCTTCTAACCTTACCTTGGCCGAATTCATCCTCCAAAAGGTTCTCCAAATTTTTTCTTGATTATTCAAGGAAGAAGAAAGTGAAAAATTCAAGAAAAAGTTTAAAGAAAGTTGAAGATTAGTAGGTAAACTTTAATATTCTTAAGTGTAGAAAATTAGTTTCTTGTTCTTGAATTACTAGAATGGTTCTAGGGTTTATTTACTTCTTAGAAATTGAATCTTTTTGATTTGGAGGATGAAATAGAAGGATTGGTGTATGTGTGAAGTTGAATTGAATGATATTATTGTAATATTAGTTCAATTTGATCATTTGATGATATGTTGTCATTCTAGAGTGTTATGACCACTCTTGTAATGCCTAGAATTATTCTTGGGTGCTTCATTGGTGGTGGCTTAGATTGGTGTTGTGATTAATGTGATTAATGTTGAGAAAATTGGATTTATAGCATGAAAAATGATAATTTTACCTTCTGGATCAGATCTGGAAAAATGTTTTTATGGTGATGAAAATTATGTCATATAAATATATTGGATGTGTTTTGGGTGTTGGAACAATTTCCGGAAACTGTTTCGGAGTTGAAATATGCGAAAACGGTGTGAAAAAAAAAAACAGCATTACCGGGTGACTTTTGTGCCAACCGGGTGACGGCTGCCCAAACAGTGAATTGGTCACTGTTTGGGCAGTCCATGAATTGTTCTAGTACTGTTGGGGCTGACCTGGGCAGCCCTCATGTGCATTGGGTGGTCGGTTCGGTCAAAAACGTGTTTTATGCCATTTTACGGAAAAATATTTTCGTAAAAGTTTCACGATATTTCTTAACTATTTATATCGTTATTTGATATCGAATAAATATGTTTAGGTGATATATGAATGAATTATTCATATTGGATATTGAATAATTTATTCGGTAATTTAAAAGTTTTTAAAATTACAATTTCACCCGAACCGCGAGCTTCCGCTGCGCCCGTGCCAAAAACCTCAACACGTCTTCCATCATTTTTGTGAATTTTCCTACAAAAATTTAACACACAAAAATAAAACACACCAAATGTCAATATATACACAAATTACATGGGTTACCTCCCTGCTAGCGCTAAGTTTAACGTCGTTAGCTAGACATGACTGCCCGAACATTAGGCTGGATCGACAAGTGTGAGACTTTCTTTTTGTCGCCTAAATGATTCTCAGCAGTAGTACTTGACACGCTAGCTGTTAACTTTAAATGTATCATTGGAGTTGGGGTCATGCAGCTCAACGGCTCCGTATGGAAAAACCTGGGTAATTACAAATGGACCTTACCACATTGATTTCAGCTTTCCAGGGAAAAGTTTCAACCTTGAATTGTATAACAACACCTGTTGTCCTGGTTCCAGTTGTATGGGTACTATTTTTTTTATCATGCCACTTCTTGGTCTTTTCTTTGTACAGTTTGGCATTCTCATAAGCATGAAGATGAAATTCCTCCAGTTCATTCAGTTGGTGAAACTGTTTCTCTTCTGCTGCTTGTAGATCAAAATTTAACTTCTTGAGTGCCCAGTACACTTTATGTTCCAGCTCCACAGGTAGATAGCATGCTTTCCCAAACACCATTCGATATGGGGACATACCAATATGTGTCTTGTAAGCTGTCCGGTAGGCCCATACTGCTTCATCTAGTTTTGTAGACCAGTCTCTCCTTGTTGATCCAACGATTCTCTCCAAGATTCTTTTTATCTCTCTGTTTGAAACTTCAACATGCCCACTTGACTGTGGATGGTAAGCAGTGGGAACTTTATGAGTAACTCTGTATTTGAAAAGTAGTGCATCAAAGTATCTGTTGTAGAAGTGTGTGCCACCATCACCGATGATTGCCCGAGGTGTTCCGAAGCGAGTGAAAAAATTCTTTTTAAGGAATTTTATCACGACTTTTGAGTCATTTGATGGCAGTGCTGTTGTTTCAACCCATTTGGAGACGTAGTCTACTGCAACCAGAATGTACAGGTTTCCAAATGATGGAACAAAGGGTCACATAAAACAATCATCCATACATCAAATATCTCCACTTCGAGAATACTTTGAAGAGGTCATTCGTTTCTCCTCAAAATATTTCCTGTTTTCTGGCACCTGTCACATTGAAGAATGAATAAATGAGCGTCTTTAAACATAGTGGGCCAGAAAAAACCTGATTGTAGGACTTTGGCTGCAGTTTTATCTCCGTTGAAGTGTCCGCCGTAAGGTGATAAATGACAATGCTGCAGAACACTATTACCTCCTCATGTGGTACACAACGCAAAAAAACTGATCTGCATAACGTTTGAATAGGTATGGCTCATCCCAGACATAGTGTTTGACTTCTTTGAAATTTTTCTTTCATTGCTGATGTGTCCATTCCAATGGCCATTTCCCCAATGCTATGTAGTTTACATAGTCAGCAACCATGGGATCTCCTGCTGTTTGATGGAAAACAACTGTTCATCTGGAAAAGTTTCTTTGATTGTCAATTTATTGCCAGTTGTTCCTCCATTTTCGAGCCTTGACAAGTGATCTGCCATTTGATTATATGTCTCTTTCCTGTATCAGATCTCCACGTCAAATTCTTGTAGTAGAAGCACCCAACGAATCAATCTGGGCTTGGCATCTTTCTTCGCGATCAAGTATTTGATTACTGAATGATCTTTATAGACCACCACTTTGGGGCCCAACAAATAGGAGTGGAATTTATCAAAAGCAAACACAACTGCGAGCAACTCCTTTTTAGTTGTTGTGTAGTTGATTTGTGCTTCATTCAGAGTTTTGTTGGCTTAGTAGATGGTGTGAAAAAACTTCTTCTTTGCATTATCCCAAAACTGCACCTACAACAAAATCACTGGCATCGTACATCATTTCAAATGGGATCGTCCAATCTAGTGCTACTATGATGGGGGCATAGACTAGCTTCTGTTTCAAGATTTTGAAAGCATGATGATATTCTTTGGTGAAGTTGAAAGACACATCTTTCTCCAGCAGATTGCACAGAGGTTTAGCAATCTTGGAGAAATCTTTGATAAATCTCCTGTAAAATCCTGGATGCCCTAGAAAACTTCGTATCCCTTTGACTGATGATAGTGGAGGTAATTTTTCTATCGTCTCAATTTTTGCTTTGTCTACCTCGATTCCCTTCTGTGAGATTCGATGTCCCAGGACAATGCCTTCATGCACCATGAAGTGGCATTTCTCCCAGTTGAGCACCAGGTTGGTATCTTCACATCTTTGTAACACTTTTTCCAAATTTTACAAGCAGTGGTAAAACGAGTCTCCAAATACTGAGAGGTCATCCATGAAGACTTCTATGCTTTGTTCTATCATGTCTAAAAAGATGGCCATCATGCAACATTGAAATGTGGCAGGTGTTGGGATATATACCCAAGAGCATAATGCAATATATAAATGAGATTATATTTCAAGTAATAATCAATGCGGTTATTCATTTATTAAAATATTGATTTTAAAGTTGCATATTATAAATTATCATGTATGCCCTTGGATACTAAATGTACTTTCAGATTTATTGTATAAGTGTTATACACTCTTTAAATCTGAAATTAGTAATCCTTAATAGTCCGTAGAGAGCAAACAAAGACATGCACTTTGTTTGTGGTTTATCTACAGTTGCGGTCCATTCCATATTGTATGATGATTTTGATCCGGGTTCGTTCATGTGGTGACATGGGAATGGAGGCCCCTTATATGATGCGATCATATAGGATTGGACCAATACATAAATGAATTTCTTTTAATATCCGTTAAATAAATAAATTCATATCAGTCTAATAGATGATCATATATGGGTTGATCTGAATCCTGAGTGTACTACGAACTCCTGCATGGCATGCTATGTCCTTTGATTTACAAAGGTGAGGTTGGTGAAGCAATCCCGACCAATAGCTACGTATTTTTGGGACATGGTTTGGTGTGTAGCTGGGGACATTTTACATAGATATAGAATACACTCCTTCTTGCGACAAGTAGATGAGTATCTTCATTAAGGGTTGATTCGGTACTTGAACGGTTTGAGCGCTCAAGTCTTTCTATTATGAATAGAAAGATTAATATTCATAATAGTTATGAATAAATCGTTCATTAGAGAATCAATGGTACTTATGGCACAAAATAATTAGAGGGGTATAACGGACATTATGACCCGGCTCTAATTATGAGATATTTGTGGAGGGTCAATCTGTATGCAGTGATTATATCGGTGGACGCCGTTGACTTTCAGTATAAAATATATCTGCAGTGACGAGAGTGCAGCTTTAGGTTTTAGTGGAATAACCTAAAGTTTATAATTCAGAATATTAAAAAAGAGTTTTAATTAATATTCTGAGATTATTGGAGCTCAGAACTGTAGGTTCATTTGATCCCCGTGTTAGCTCGTTACACTATAGGAATCCATGGAATAATTGGATGGTCCAATTATGAACTCACTTGAAAAATGATAAATAATTGAGAATTATTTATTGATATAATTATTAATTTGATCAATAATTATATAATGTCACATCTTGAAATTATAGATTAAAGTGTTTAATATATAGTTTTTATATTAATGATTATTACATAATCATTTAATATAGAATTTGATTTTAAATTAAATTTGATTTAATTCAAAATTAAATATGTAATTTATATCATGATATAAGTTACATGTTAAGTTTTAATTTTAAAATTAAATGATATTGATATTATATTTATTTTTGAAATTAATAATTTTGTTTTGAAAAAAATGTCATTGGCCAATACTTTTATGTGTGATTAGGGTTAGGGAATTTTATAAATGTACATTTTATTAACCTAAACCCTACATATAAAAAGAAAGTTGTTCTCTTCTCAAGCAACCTTAACCTCACTTTCTAATTTTCAATGAGATTGAAAATGAAAGGAAAAAGAGAAAACAAAAATGCAATGAGTTGATCTGAGCCCACTCTCACGGATTTAGGTGGTGAATCATAACACGGAAGATTGAGTGGTGATCCGATTGTTGAAACAAATCTCACAGAAATTGGATTTCGATATAATAATTGGCGTGAGCAGTGTGCTGTTCATGTGATGAAATTAATCTATCACAAGCAAAATTGGATTTTGTTATATAAGAAGCAGCAAGCAAGCATGTGGCTAACTGATTGGCAAAATGGCGTGAATATGTGTGTGCATTAATGGCTGCTTTCGTTGATGGCTATATATTGAGTGCCATAATGATGCGTTGATGTGTAGCCTTGTTACACATGGAATAATCCAGGTGCTAAAATGAGTAACAATGACGCATCAATGGCAAATGTGCGCATGTTGCGTTTAACACTCCAGAAGTTCAAAAGTCATAGCAAGTTTTGTGTATGTTGAAACAGTATGCCTGCGCACATGTGGAGAAATTTGCCTGTTCGGATCTGGAATTTTTGGTAGAAAATTCCTTGATTAAGTTGAGGAGAAAAGAAAAATTTTGAGGTCAATCTCAAGTGCCTAAGCCGCTTCTGCAGCGCGAGGGAAAGCGTTCCCAATAGCATGAGCATTACAGGGTCCAAATGGCATCCTGCAGAAAGAAAAAGTATCATACGGGCATATAAAAGTGGTTTTCTCCTGATCTTCTGGGGCGATGGCAATTTGATTGTATCATGAGTATCCGTCTAGAAAACAGTAGAATTCATGTCTCGCCAATCTGTCTAGAATCTGGTCAACGAATGGTAGCGGGAAATGATCATTCCGAGTTGCTTTGTTCAGTTTCCTATAGTCCATCCATAATCTCCATCCAGTCATTGTCCTCGTTGGAATCAACTCGTTCTTTTCATTGGTGACTATGGTCATTCTGTTGGGGTTTTTGGGCGATGGGGCGCAGCGGAAGCGCGGGTAGGGCGAAATCGTATTTTAATTTTTTTTTAAAATACCGAATAAATTATTCAATATCTAATATGAATAATTTATTCATATTTCACCTAAACTTATTTATTCAATATCAAATATTGACATGAACATAGTTGAAATTTCATGAAACTTTTACGAAAACCGATTTTCCGCAAAATGGCATAAAATGCGTTTTTGACCAAACCGACTACCCGACACTTATGGAAACTGCCCAGGTCAGATCCAATAGTGTTGGGGCAGTTCATGGGCTGCCCGAACAGTGACGGACTCACTGTTTGGACAGCCGTCACCCGGTTGGCTCAAAATCCACCATGTAACGCTGTTTTTGGCCGTTTTCGCTTATTTCAAGTCGTAAACACTTTCCGGCAATTGTGTCAACTCCCAAAACACATCAAAAATATTCGTAGGACATTAAAAATATCCCAGAATTTCCAGTTTGGGAAGATCTGATCTGCATACCGAAATTCATCAAAATTCATGCTTTAATTTCAATTTTCACCAAGATTAATCTAATTAATCCAACACCAATTGAGTCCCACCACTCATGAACAACTCTAGAACAATTCTAGGCTATCTTAGAGTGGTTTAATAACTCTAGAATGAAAACCATCAATAATTGAACAAATTTGGCATAATATTACAATAATATTTACCAAATCACACTTCACATATGCCAACACTTCCATTATCATCCATCAAAGCCAAAAGCCCCAAATTTTTCAAGCAAGTATCCCTAGAACCATTCTAAGAAATCAAGAAATAAGAAACAAAATTTCAAAGCTTTAGGGATTTGAAGATTACCTCTTAAAACTCCAAAATTCCATAAGCCTTTTCTTGATTTTCCTTGACTTGTATGCTTGAATCATCAAGCAAGATGAAAAACCCATTTTCACATGAAGTTTTCGGCAGTAGGATGAATGAACAAGAGAGAGAAACAACTTTTCCCATTTTAAAAGTGTTGACCGAATTTTGTGTATAACGCTAGAATTGGGATTTTGCAAATTTAAACAATTTAAATCAAATCAAATTTAATTATACTTTATCTAATCTAATCAAATTGGAACACATATAAAGTACAACTAATATATGTCATTTGGTCCAATTATGTATCACCATTTGTCATACAAATTATGACAAAAAAGATAAGACTAAAAAATTTAATTATTTAATTATTTAACTATTAAATAATTAAACAATTAATTTACACACATATATGTATTTTTTATTTACATTAAATAACAAATACATATATTTATTGCATTTGTCAAAATCTCATTTGACGAATAATTAATGTGTATCTAATTGTATTATGTATCAAATATAAATACACAATAATTATTAGCGGAAAAAATCCTCTAATTGCATGTGTTATCGTTTAACCAATTAAACGATCCGGATTAACTCATTTAATCCGACGAAGTATTATGAATAATTCGTATTATTCATATCGAGTTGCCCAAGTGCTCAACGAGTACACTTCAAATTGTGGGACTCTCTAAGTTTAGGTTTATCCATCATGAAATCCAATTTCGTGTCCATAATTCACCCACTCATGAATTATGACGACCACGGATAATCTCGCTAAACTATGCAAGCCGAGGTCATAGCATACATATAATCCCTCTGTCATAGTCTATCTGTATTATACCTGGGATATAGATGAGAACGTCAAATCCGTTCGGTATAATACAGTCGACTTTTAATTTACGATATCTAAATAACACTCAGAACTGATTTTCGAAGTTATACCACGGCCATGGATTTACTAGATCGTAAACAAGTGCTGGATACCTATGCCATGTACACAGGACTGACAGATCCTATCTTAATACGCACAGGATATCATGAGCATCAGTCCACACCCAACGAACAGGCGGATGTCTGATCATTGCTAGATCGTTGACGTGACTGCCATCAAAGTGTGGAGGATAGCTCATATATCCACAGTGGTATCTCAAGTCGAAGGACCACTATGCTCGCTCAACTCGAGAAGGTTTCTACTGACGTTGGTGTACCATCTATTAAGAAACCTTCAGTGAGTCGTTCAGTGTCTTATCAAATAAATACCTACATGTCTATACGAGTCTCCCGAGACTCATGGTTCACTGGGATAAACCATTGGACCAACTCACGATATACGACATGTACTGGTCTCAGCGGATTTTACTAACCGATTCGTGTTAGAAAATCTTGACCAGGAATATTTTTTCTAAGGATATACAACTAATAGTGCGCTTCCCAATGTCAATTACAAATTACATTGTAACTGCGCACTATACTGTAAATCCTAGGGTCTTTGTCTAATATACATTTATCACTGAACCAGATTCAGTTTCAATCTAATCGTAATCAGATATCTAATCGCAATTAAATCGAATAAGCGTATAAAAGACAAGTGTGCTACCATTAAATTAGTAATATTATGGAAAATATAATTGCTCGTATTTATGAATCGGACATAAATACGATCTGGATTGGCACTCCGAGCACCAACCCTAACAATTTCTCCCACTTGCTCTAGTGCTAATCCACAGTATCCTATACATATCTCAATGTGTATCGCATACTCATGGCCCTCAAGAGCTCACCAGCACTCAAGAGGTAGGCAAGAACAAGTAAGCATGCTTTAACAAATCGAGTCTGTCAAACAAACCCAACTGTTTTCCTAAGCCAGCATCAATCATATTTTGTAGAATCCAAATTCCACATCAATATGACTCAGATGCTATATTAGTATTGTGCTACAGCTTCTAAGTTGTCTATGTATTTAGAAATCAAATCCAAATACTTTGAGACAACCGCAAGCACCACATTAATATGAAAACTTCTAATCTATGAGGTCACTTTGCAAACCATAATTCATAAGTTACATAAGTTGCAATGATTCCACTAGATTAGTAGAATTAATGGTGACACTCCCACTGCATCTTTTCTGACTTTATATGACATAGACCATCAAATGTCATAATTAGAACCAAAACTAATCTGACCTTATGGTTGTTGACTAAATTCTCCATGTATGAAAAACTCGTTTTTAATATCTCAAAGATCACAAAAAAATGTTTCTAGAACCATCATATGGTCTACACCATATCAAAATAACTCGTAACAATTACGATTAAATTGATATTTTAATCGCACATAATATAGTATTCATTACGCCATCATCCTATGATGCATAAGATTTATTAGACATTCCAATCAATCTATCTTTCGACAAAGGAATCATCCTTTACGAAAGATGAACACTATATACATAAACGACACGTTAACTATCAAACAGTTACACTAACTGTCATACAAATAGTCTTAATGTGTCCTTTATTAGATCATATCTAATATGTGACTAATAGGAGTATCTCACAAGTCTCTCCGTTTTATATTTAATATAAAACTTTATATATCAAATATAACAGAGACTACTCCACTGCAAATACGGAGAAAAAGAAGACTTAATGATATATAATACTAGAAAGAATTTGTACGCTCTCACTGACCCTACTGACAAATATGTATTCTCTATACTTCGATAAAACCAGACAATATGACTGATATCAAAATCAGAGAACACGGATTTCCGGAAGCTTATCTGAGTCTACAATAGGCTCCATAAGCTAGTATATCAAATTGTGATCTTAGCAGAATACAAACTCCAGGGCCATTCTAGAATGAACTCTTCAAACAAAGAAATCACAACGGATCCCTTATTCAAAGAAATCACTCAAGAACGCCATTTTGCATTCTTTAGCCAAAAATATAGTTTAATAACAACATTAACCAACAGATCCTTAATCGTTCAATCAGTGCGACTAGAGACAATTTTTCTCAGAATCTATAATAGACTAATGAGTATAACCTTTCTCGCTGTCATACTATAAAGGTCAAACATTTATCAAGCTCACTTTGCTTTTGTTACGAAAACAATTTACACATTTTATGAACTATTCATAACGAAAGCCTAATCAAGTTCAAAACTCGATCGTAGTAAGCCATGAACAATCTTAGATCTATGGTTCAAATGTAATTTCTGGAATCGATATCAAATATTGCTCCCACTATAAGATATAGGATAATTTTCTTCAATAAGAAAACAACAGAACCATTAAGTATCAAATACTTTGTAAATGATTCTGACATCCTATTAAACTTATACGAAAGATGTCCAAGGGTCTTTTCATCTTATTAATTACGTAGTTCCATTACAATTTATCCCTCCAACATTTGACTTCACTAAGTCAAATCTCTTCTGCAATCGTCAACATCCAATATTAACTACCAAGTAACAAAATAATTTTATTACTCGGGATCGTAGAAAATATATTCTATCAAATAGAATACAATATTCTATTAAATAGAATAAATGATAAATCTTTCACTCGTACCTCTGAGGCATAAGTTCTTTCAATTATATAACCATTATATAAAATAAAGATTCAAATCTCAAACTTTTCAAGATTCGAATTTTCTACCTATACATATCATATATGTAATTGTAGAAACTAATGGAACTAAATTAAAGAGATGAATTAGAGTTATTGGAACATAACCTCAAGAGTATTGAAAACTAATTCGGTAACACTCAATATCAACGAATCAAATCATATAAGATTCGATAACTCCCACTGACCAATTCCATCAAAATGGAATCGCGGAAGTTTAATATTGAGTAAGAATCATATTCATTAAATAACTATAGAATTAATTATCTTAAATTCATGCGTTTGATCAAATCAAAAATCTTCGAACAATTCAAAGATGCGCAATGAATATCTTTGAATTATTCAAAATATTCTATCTGAGTTTCATCATAAACATATTGAAAGTTCTCGAACTATTCAAGACATCCAATATATTCTCTTAGAAACTCGCAACTAAGTCATGACAAATCAACTAAGTCATGGAGTATAGAAAACTATCTAAGGCAATTTTTAATTCATTAAACTACGCACATCCAATGTATTAGTTTAACATATTTTGTTGGACCAATAACAATCATTGGCTAAATGAAATTTAATCACTTCCTGAATACAATATTCATTAAATTGATAAGGATATGTGGTGTGAACTCGTATCAGACCATCCTTTACCATACGGAACAAGAATCTAATACTTTTACGGTAAAATCTCATAAAGCACAGTTCTCAGTTATTTACTCTACCAAATATTTTCTTAATGCTTTAATGACACTACTAGTCGTCTTAAAATATGTAAAAACTGTTTAAACAGAACAAGTAACTATTCAATAGTCACAAGTTTTGATATCAAATATCAAAACAATTATTAAACGTTATTTTAATTAACTAGACGGGAGATCCGGTATCTAATATCTATAGTCGTCGTATTGCGAGAATCGATATTCTCTATACACAACTATACATATCTTCTTTCTTAAGCTTTATAATTTGCATTCACTCATTCACAACGATTGCAAATAATTGATTAGCAAATTGTCAAACATATGACTTCTAAAAGTCACTAAAAGCCAAGAAACGTCATTAAAAGATAAACAAATACTAAATGAGTTTTCTTAATGCGAGTCAAGAATCTCGAGACATGAACTGATTCGTGTCAATTCTTACTGCATAAGAAACAGTTCTAACTAGAATATTATATCCTAAACCAGATATCTATTTAGATTACCTAATCGTGACTTAGAAACTAAGTCACAAACCATCTTGATTTTCAAGAAAATCTTAACAACAGTTCCCGATGGTTTTAACTAATCTAACTATATCTAAGTTTACTGTCTTTCTATAACCTATTCTAGAACTACGCAACCATAAGTAAAGTCAGAAATCATATTCAAATAATAAGCATGCAGTGGATTAGAAGTATAATTCTATAAACAATGTAGAATAACGTGAAAACGAAAGCAATAAATTCCATAAAATTGCGCACTGCCTGAGTTATGGATTTTTAACCCAGCAGTGTCTCCCACTACTTTACGTAATACCGTAATCCCTAATGGACAACGGGAATTTGATAATTAAATCGAATTCCATAGTGAGAGTAGGATCCCATGAATATATTTCGACTCACAACTTTGGCACGTTCTCGCATACGTATATTCATTAGGTAGACAACTATTTGTCAATCACTCACCAGTGACACCTGGTTTTGGTCCTGACCGTTTCTCCATGTGACAGCTTTGGCACGTTCACATGGAGGCGTATCAAGGCCACACTTGTCAATGACAAACTCAAGCTACCGGTGTAGTCCTGACAGCTTTGGCACGTTCAGGATTTCCACTTTCACTTGAATTTGTCGAGTATCATTATACAATCGGTATGGATAATAATTCTATAACTACACCCTCACAGCTTTGGCACGATCTCGGATGCACTTACAGAAAAATACCCATAAACCGTACTGACAAGATGGACTAAGAAACATGTATCTAATACACGTTACTTTTACAGCCATATTTAAAAGCAGGGATTTTCCTACGAAAGCTATACTCTACATCCAATGCAGAATTTTAATCTAAATCATTTTCTAAACATTTCAATTCTATTTTAGAAAACATAACATAATTTAACTATTAAATTTCCGTTATATTTTATGTTAGCGTAGAACCGAAAAGTTAAGAAACATATAAATATTCGAAGCATGTGCGAAAATAGAAAATTGGATTATATATCATATATCAAGCATGAATAATGTAATGGATGAAACATCAGACCCGCTCGGATACCAATTTTTGTTGGGATTTTTGGGCGATGGGGCGCAGCGGAAGCGCGGGTCAGGCGAAATCGTATTTTAAATTTTTTTTTAAAATACCGAATAAATTATTCAATATCTAATATGAATAATTTATTCATATTTCACCTAAACCTATTTATTCAATATCAAATATTGACATAAACATAGTTGAAATTTCGTGAAACTTTTACGAAAACCGATTTTCCGCAAAATGGCCTAAAATACGTTTTTGACCGAACCGACTACCCGAAACTTATGGAAACTGCCCAGGTCATATCCAATATTGTCGGGGCAGTTCATGGGCTGCCCGAACAGTGACAGACTCACTGTTTGGACAGTCGTCACCCGGTTGGCTCAAAATCCACCCGGTAATGTCGTTTTTGGCCGTTTTCGCTTATTTTAAGTCGGAAACACTTTCCGGTAATTGTGCCAACTCCCAAAACACATCCAAAACATTCGTAGGACATCAAAAACATCTCAGAATTTCCAGTTTGGGCAGATCTGATCTGCAGACCGAAATTCATCAAAATTCATGCTTTAATTTCAATTTTCACCAAGATTAATCTAATTAATCCAACACCAATTGAGTCCCACCACACATGAACAACTCTAGAACAATTATAGGTTATCTTAGAGTGGTTCAATAACTCTAGAATGGCAACCATCAACAATTGAACAAATTTGGCCTAATATTACAATAATATTTACCAAATCACACTTCACACATGCCAACACTTCCAATATCATCCATCAAAGCCAAAAGCCCCAAATTTTTCAAGCAAAGTATCCCTAGAATCATTATAATAAATCAAGAAATAAGAAATAAAATTTCAAAGCTTTAGGGATTTGAAGATTACCTCTTAAAACTCCAAACTTCCATAAGTCTTTTCTTGATTTTCCTTGACTTGTATGCTTGAATCATCAAGCAAAATGAAAAACCCATTTTCACTTGAAGTTTTCGGCAGTAGGATGAATGAACAAGAGAGAGAAACAACTTTTCCCATTTTAAAAGTGTTGACCGAAATTTATGTATAAGGCTAAAATTGGGATTTTGCAAATTTAAACAATTTAAATCAAATCAAATTTAATTATACTTTATCTAATCCAATCAAATTGGAACACATATAAAGTACAACTAATATATGCCATTTGGTCCAATTATGTATCACCATTTGTCATACTAATTATGACAAAAAAGATAAGACTAAAAAATTTAATTATTTAACTATTAAATAATTAAATAATTAATTTACACACATATATGTATTTTTTATTTACATTAAATAACAAATACATATATTTATGGCATGTGTCAAAATCTCATTTGACAAATAATTAATGTGTATCTAATCGACCACGGATAATCGACCACGGATAATCTCACTAATTATTATGGGACTCTCTAAGTTTAGGTTTATCCGTCACGAAATCCAATTTCGTGTCCATAATTCACTCACTCATGAATTATGACGACCACGGATAATCTCGCTAAATTATGCAAGCCGAGGCCATAGCATACGTATAATCCCTCCTTCACAGGCTATCCGTATTATACATGGGATATAGATGAGAACGTCAAATCCATTCGGTGTAATACCGTCGACTTTTAATTTACGATCTCTAAATAATACTCGGAACTAATTTTCGAAGTTATACCACGGTCTTGGATTTACTAGATCGTAAAGACGTGCTGGATACATATGCCCTGTACACAGGACTGACGGATCCTATCTTGATACGCACAGGATATCATGAGCATCGGTCCAGACCCAATGAACAGGTGGAGGTCTGATCATGGCTATATCATTGACGTGACTGCCATCAAAGTGTGGAGGATAGCTCATATATCCACAGTGGTATCTCAAGTCGAATGACCACTATGCTCGCTCAACTCGAGAAGGTTCATATTGACGTTGGTATGCCCTCTATTAGGAAACCTTTAGTGAGTCGTTCAGTGTCTTATCAAATAAACACCTACATATCTATACGAGTCTCCTGAGACTAATGGTTCACTGGGATAAACCATCGGACCAAGTCACGATATACGACATGTACTGGTCTCAGTGGATTTTACTAACCGACTCGTGTTAGCAAATCTTGACCAGGAATATTATTTAAGAATATACAACTAATAGTGTGCTTCCCAATGTCAATTACAAACTACATTGTAACTGCGCACTATACTGTAAATCCTATGGTCTTTGTCTAATATACATTTATCACTGAACCAGATTCAGTTTCGATATAATCATAATCAGATATCTAATCGCAATTAAATCGAATAAGCGTATAAAAGACAAGGGTGCTACCATTAAATTAGTAATATTATGAAAAATATAATTGCATGTATTTATGAATTGGACATAAATACGATCCGGATTGGCACTCCAAGCACCAACCCTAACACATTCCTCCTTTCTTGGGTACACATTGCATATGACTCACCCAAGTGCTGTCAGAGATGGGGTAAATGATGTCTGCATCCAACCATTTGATAATTTCTTTCTTTACGACTTCTTTCATGATTGTATTCAGTCTCTGTTGATGCTCCACTGTGGCTTTGTACTCATCGTTCATCAGGATTTTGTGCATGCAAAATGATGGACTGATGCCTCGAATGTCTGAAATAGTCCAACCAATAGCTCTTTTGTGCTCATGTAACACTCTCAGCAACTTATCTTCCTGCACCAATGTTAGCGACGAAAAAATAATCACAGGTAAATCAAAAAAGTTTTCTAAGTATGCATACTTGAGATGGATTGGAAGTGGATTTAGTTCCAACTGTGGTGGTTCTTCAATCGAGATTTTGATTCGCTCATTTTTCGATAATTCCAAACTTTCCACATGTGGTGTTGATCTGAAGCGAGAGGCTCCATCAAGATAGTTGATACATTTCAGAATCTCATCATCTAATTATTTGTTAGTCATGTTGGTGATGCATGTTTCAAGTTTGTCCGTGGAAAGTTACATTGCATCTGTGTTCTGGATGATATTATCTATTACATCAAGTCTGAAACATTCCTCCTCATTTTCGTCATTCGGGAATTTCATGGCTTTGAAAACATTGAATGTTACTTCTTGGTCATGTACGCTCATGGTTAGTTCACCTTTTTGTACATCAATAATGGTTCGACCTGTAGCCAAGAATGGTCTTCCGAGAATGATGGGTACGTCTTTGTCTTCCTCCATGTCAAGGACAATGAAATCTGCTGGGAAAATGAATTTGTCGACTTTGACTAATACATCTTCCACTACACCTCTCACAAAATGTGAGCGATCTGTTAGCAAGTTGCAGAGTGACTGATGTGGGCTTTGCTTCTCCAATTTATAGTTTCCTGTAAATAGACATAGGCATCAAGTTAATACTAGCACATAAATCACACAAAGCCTTACCGAAGTAATGTTCTCCTATGGTGCAAGGGATGGTGAAACTGCCAGGATCTTTCAACTTTGGGGGAAGCTTCCTCTGAATGATGGCGCTGCATTCTTCTGTCACTGCTACAGTCTCGTAATATCTCACTCTTCTCTTTCGTGACATAATATCTTTCATGAATTTGGCATAGTTGGGCATTTGTTCCAATGCTTCTGCAAATGGAATGTTGATATGCAGCTTTTTGAAGATCTCCAGGAATCGAGCAAACTGCTTGTCTAGTTTGTGTTTCTGGAGACGCTGTGGAAAAGGTAGAGGTGGAGTAAATCTTTCTCGATCATTTTCTTTTGCCTCTTTTTCCTCCATCTGTGGATCTGCTTCACTGCTTTCTTTTGGAACTTCTTCAGTGCATGCATTGATTCCAACATCTTTGTTGATTTCAGTACCGCTTTTCAAAGTGATGGCTTGACATTGCTCCTTCCCTTTGTTCCTTGGATTTGGTTCTGTGTTGCTAGGAAGGGTACCTTGCGGTCTGTAACTCTGAGCATTGGCCAGTTGTCCCAATTGATTTTCCAGTGCTTTTATAGAAGCTGATTGGCTTTGAAACATAGCATCGTATTTGGCTTCTTGCTTTTTCAACATTTCTGCAAGCAAATCTTATATTCCTGGCTTCTTTTCATATTTTTGGCCTTTATTCTGTTGTTGAAATCCGGGTGGTGGATTGTTCATTTGCCATGAATTGTTTCTTCATGCGAAATTAGGATGATTCCTTCAACCTGGGTTGTAGGTATCAGAATATGGATTGTTTCCATGTCTGTTGAAATTGCTGACATAGTTTACAGTCTCATATATTTGTTGTAAGATTCTGCCTCTGGTGCTCCTCCATATGGTGAACTTGTGGATCCAGCATTAACCTGCATGCTAAGAATTTCAGACTTTTGAAAATCCGATCCAGCTTGGTATTCATTGCTGTGTTGGCTCATACTTCGTGGATTCCTGCTATTCGTTGGATCATGCTCCTTTCTGTTGGCCACAATGAATTATTGTTGGCCATTTCTTCAATTAAGTCTCAGGCTTGATCTTCTCATTTTGCCATTAAAGCTCCTCCAGTAGCAGCATCTATTGTGGTTCTCATTAGTCCAGAAAGTCCATTGTAGAAGGTTTGGACTTGTAGCCACTTTTCAATCTCATGGTGAGGACATTTTCGGAGCAAATCCTTGTATCTTTCCCATGTTTCGCAGAGGGATTCTGAGTCATGTTGCACAAAGGATGTGATGTCGTTCCTCAGTTTTACTGTTCTGGCTGGGGGAAAATATTTTGCAAGGAATTTGGTGGCAAGAGTGTTCCAAGTTGTGATAGAACCTGCTGGTAGTGAATATAGCCAAGTCTTAGCTCTGTCTTTCAAAGAATATGGGAACACTCACAGTCGCATTGTTTCTTTTGCCGCTCGGTTGTAATTGAATGTGAGACAAACATCCAGGAAGTTGCTAATGTGGGCATTAGGATCTTCAGTTGCACTTCTTCCAAACTGAACTGATTGTTGTATCATCTGAATGCATGTTTTAATGTCACATGCATTTGCTGGTAAGGGAGGAAGTACAATGCATGATATGAAACCGTCCCCCACCGGAATTGTTTTATCTCAAATGGGAATTGGTGGTGCAACTTTCAAAGGTTCGGGTTCTTGATTGTTCATGTTGATCAATGCTTCTTGACCTTCTCGTCTTTCCCTTCTCAATTATCTGATTATTCTTTCAATTTCTAGGTCAAGCAGACGGATTTCGAAGCTTTTGGTTCTTCTCATGTAGTGTCTGAGAACCTGAAATACAAGAAAACAAAAATAATAAGTAAAACAAATTAGACACAAGTAAAATATCTAACCCCAAAATTAATAGTAAAAGATAAATAAGTCTCCGGCAACGGCGCCAAAAACTTGATCGGTGGTAAACACACATGTAACGCAAGTGCACGTATCGCTCAAGTAGTATAAAAATATCGATCCCACGAGTACTTAATAGCTAAGCTATTAATTTATTGAAGCTAAATGTCTACGAGTATCTAATTGATTGATTGTTGATTAGATGGTGATTTTATCTAAAACAAGTAAATAAAACAGTGCGAAAGTAAAATAAATGAAAAATTAATATTATAAAGCTATCTAGGGTTGTGAATCCTTCCAATATCTTTTAAATATGAAGTGATTATCTCATGTTTGTGCAATATATCGGTTTATTAACCTGGAACATAAAATATATAAAAGCCTCTGTCGATGGTCGGATGTAAACACCCGATAACCCAATTAATCATTTGTCTATGTTAACCAAGTTACCTGAATTCATTAAGATTAAGTTCCAATTGTGGCTACCCCCTCCCAACAAGTATATGTCTATCCTGGAAGGAAATCTACCTAAGGGACATTTACCCTAAGGTGAGATCGTGAGCTATTGAGTCTAAGGATGAAACCTAAAATCCCTTCGTCAAGTTCATTTTAAGTTTACCAAATCAATCTTATTAGTGGCCAGTTAACAAGAAGCATTAAGACTAAGATTCAATAAATAAACCAATATATTACCCAAGACACAAAATAACCAATTTATAAACCAATGATATTGGAATTCATCACAACCCTAGATACGATATTTAGTTACAACACATATCTATGATTATTAAAGACATAAATAAAGAAAATATTACGCAACTAATTGATAATTAAAAAGATAACATTAACAATAAAATAAAATATTGGGGGTTAGGGGATCCACTTTTATTACTTCTAATTTAGAAATCTCCATTTATTATAATATATAAACTTGCATGACATTATCAACCGACCATATAGACAGTATCCTGATTTAGTCAGATTTTTAATTAATTCCAACCGATCATTAAGGCGGTATCCAATTAAGTCAGGTTAAAATTAATTTAATTAAGTCCAACCGACCATAAAGGCGGTATCCCATTAAGTCTGGTTTTAAGATAGTTAATATATTATAACTAAGGGAGATTAATCTAAATTATAATAATAAAAGTTTTACCTTTCACCTCAGTAGAAAGAAGTTACCTACTCATACTTTAAAGTAAAACAAAGAAAGATTTATTTCTTAAAATAAAAATTAAATACAAGAAAGCTGTAAATAAACAATCAAGATACTATCTTCTTAGTATTCTTAAGGAAATGCACAGAAGAAAATATGAATTTTTCAAATGAAATCAGCCTCAATTTATAGGTAAAATTTGGCTATGCGCGTCGCGATGCGTGTTGACGCTTGACACGTGGCACGCGGCTGTCGGTAGCTAAATTATTGGCTCGGCGTCGCGACGCATGAGGGCTTGGCGTCGCGATGCTGACATCATGCTAACAAAAGGAATGACGCATGTCGGCATACTGAATTATTGTACTGACTTCATGATAACGTAAGTGATGATGTGTCATCAGGCTGAATTATTGGCTGACGTGATGATGATGCATGTGCTGATGTGGCGATGACGTGGTGTTGGCAGCATAGTAACAGTGGCGCGTCGCGACGCAGAAGGTGTGCACGCCGTGACGTGAAATTCCATTTTTGCCTTTTTTGTCCGTTTTTCACCGTTTTAGCACTGATTTGATTCCATTGAGTCCTGAAATCTTATTTATCTACAAAATAATACAAAACACATCAAAATATTCACAAAACTCGAGAAACTATACAAAATATTAAGTAAAAGAGACGGTAAATATTGATATATTTTCCGCTTATTACTTAGTGTTTCCTTTTTCCCATTAGTGCACCTCCCGTGGCTGCATCCAATGTGGACTTTATCATACCATTAAGCCCATTGTAGAAAGTCTGTACCTGCAGCCATTTGGCAATCTCATGATGAGGGCACTTCCGTAGCAGCTCCTTGTACCTTTCTCATGCCTCGTAAAGAGTTTCAAAGTCATATTGCACGAAGGATGTAATGTCGTTTCTTAATTTTGCAGTCCTAGCTGGTTGAAAGTATTTTGCGAGGAACTTTATTGTTAAATCTGCCAAAGTTGTGATAAAGCCTGCTGGTAGTGAATTGAGCCATCATTTAACTCTATCTCTTTAGGAGTATGGAAAAGCTTGCAGTCGCATTGCTTCTCCTGCCCCTCGGTTGTAAATAAATGTGCCGCACACTTCTGAATGAATGTCTTGATATCACATGTGTTTGCGGTCAGAGGTAGCAGGACAATGCAAGAGATGAAACTATCAACCACATGGATTGTCATATCCCGAATTGGAATTAGTGGTGCTTCTTCTAAGGGTTCCAGTTCCTGATTGTTCATGTTGAGCTGTGCCACTGGCTTGTCCCTTCTCAACTGTTGGAGGGTTCTCTCGATTTATGGGTCAAGAGGAATGAGTTCACAACTTCAGCTTCTTCTCATGTAGTTGCCCAAGAACCTTAAAAAAAATTAAAACAAAAAAAACTTAGATAACAAGTAAAGTATCAAAAATTTAGATAATAAGTAAAGTATCTAATCTCAAAATTAATAATGAAAGCTAAATAAGTCACCGACAACGGTTCCAAAAACTTGATTGTAATTTTCACACTTTACGCAAGCTCACATATCACTCAAGTAGCATAAAAGTTATCGATCCCCTGAGAACTTATTACCTATTCTATTAATCATGAAGACTCTCTACCTATAAGTATCTAAGTAAATTGAAATGTGATTGTTGGTTGAGTTTGACTAAAACTAAAGCAATTAAATAAAATTACGATGAATTCCAAAGGTAATCAATGAAGAGAAAATATTCAGGGTTGTGAATCCGCCCAGTATTATCCTAAGGAGGAATTGGTTTTCTTATACTCGTATAATATATTGGCTTATTAACCTGGAACACTAAAATATCCACAACCCTCTTTCGATGGTCATGTGAAAATATTCAAAGTAACTTAATTAACTATATTTTTATCTTAACTAAAAAACCTCAAATTCATAAAGTTCAAGTTCCAATTATGGTTACACCCGCCCTACAAGTATATTTATATCCCTAAGATAAATCACTAAGATGAGATCGTGTGCTATTGAATATAAGTCTAAACCTAAAATCCATTTGTCTAGTTCATCTAAGTTTATCACATCAATCATATTGGTGATAAAGCAACAAGAAGCATTAAGATCAACATTCAACAAATAAGCCAAAATACCACACAGAATATAAGAAAACTCAATTTATAAACTCATAAATTCTGGGTTACATCACAACCCCAAATTATAGATCTAATTATTACACATGCTCATAAACTTTAAATAAATATTCAACAATAAACAAAATATTAAAGAGTTAAAAGGAAAAGAAACTATGTCGAGATCGTCAATCATTTGCTCTTTACTATTGAGTTTTTGAGTTGTGATCATTTGATGTGCTTTGTTTACTCTCAAAAATCACCTTGGAGGCTCTGAAATTAGGATATGAGCCTCTCTTGGGTTTTAGGACGAGTTGTTCTTTTATAAAGAGCCTTGGTTCCTTCTTGAGTATACTTCTTTAAAACATGGAAAACGTGAGTGTGTCGCGACGCGCTCGTCTCAGCGTCACGACGAGTGTACCTGATGTTTGAGCGTCGCGACACTCACAAGTTTACGTCGCAACGCGGACTAGAATTTACGTTATGTCTGATTTTTTTTACTGCAATACGTTGCGACGTTGACTATAATTTGAGCATCGCGACACTGACTAAAATGTACGTTCTGTCTAAATTTACGCACTACTCAACGTCGGGACGCCCATTTGTGACTCTGAATTTGACCCAATTTATTCCATATTTTACCACTTTCATCCCCCGTTGATTTCATTGAGTCTCGATGTTATTTTTACCTTCAAAATGAACCCAAAACGCTCATAAATTCGAGATAACTCACAAAACATCAAATTATAGGGAGGACAAATGTATGCAAATTTCCACTAATCCAAATATGAAGATAATTTTATCCTAAGATCGTGATTATCAACAATTTCCTCGTAAAAAAATGATAGTGTTGTTCTTAAATTTCTTGTGTATTTATTTTATTTTGTTACTTACATTAATAGGGTTGGTTATACCATCCTCGTTCAATTAATTTAATTGGGATGGGAATACCTTCCACATTTTAATTAATTTTATTTCTATTTATTATTTGATTTAATAGGCTCGGTTATACCGTCCTTATTCAATTAATTTAACTGGGATAGTTATACCACCGAATTTTATATGTTTTTAATTTTACCTTAATAAGGTAGGTTAATGTAACCGCCCTTAATTGATTTAACTGGTATGGTTATACCACTTATTTTATAATTGTGTAATTTGCATTAATTATTACTTGATCATTTTAATCTATTGTCGTTTATTTATTACTTATTTGATTGAATCACATCATTTTAAACTGCAGAGTTTATTAAGAAATTTCAGATCTAATAAAGCTGAAGGAAATAAGTAATACCGTCTTCAAATGGTGTGATTTTTATGACCTGATTATCAGGTCTTGAGTTTGAGTTTAAGGAATGCATTTCTTAAAGAAATTTGGGGCAGTCGAGTGTTTTACTTACACTGTTCAATCCGGGTCGGATAATTTGGCATTAGGGTGGCAATGGGACGGGCCGGGCTCGGGCTTTGATAAGCCCGGCCCGAGCTCGGCAAAGAAAAAAAGCTCGGGCGCGGGCCCGTTTGTTTAAAAAAAAAATTAAAAACATACAAATACAAAGTACATTCACACTATATATAAAGACAATTCACAAATAAATCGAAAGTTTCATCGATAAATTAACAATTTAAATAGTGGCCCGAGCCGGACTTTTGATTAAAGGGCCCGGCCCGGGTTTTTTTTACCCCGAGCCGGGCCAAAGCCCGGACGGGCCGGTCCGGGCTGGACCAGGCCCGGACTTTTCTGCCGCCCTTAATTTGACAGCAGGGTTTCTAATATTTCTAAAAAAACAAAACAAAAATAATAATAATAATAATAATATCGATATAAAATCCAGTATCAGTATTCACGTGAAGGCTGTGAAGCTTATATTGCTGAGACCCAATTGTATGACTGCCGGACTGATAATGCCCTTTACATGTATGCTGTCAAATAAGCACCTGCTTCCATGAACAAATATGTAGTTCCATGAACAATGAAGTGTCAGTTTTGGCTTGTCTTCACCCTTTTAAAAACCTACTTTATATTTAGGTAGACATAAATCAAAAGAAATATGGAGCGAGCAAGATTGCAATTGCTCCATTCTGAGAAGCAAAATCAATTAATGCAGTTTTTTTTTTTTTTCTTTTTACATCAATTAGCCTAAAACAAGATACCAAATATAATAAAAATTGTATCAGAAAATCTAAAGTAGAAAGTAAACATTAATATCGAAAGAAACCTTTGAAAGACTATTAACAAAACGAACATGGATTAGTTCCAAACAAGCTGGAAAGTTTAGGATCAAAAAACTGGACAGCCATCAACCATAATCCCTTTAGCAGTTGGACAAGAAGCTAATGGGCAGCCTTCTCCTCTGTTTCCCCACCAGTCGAGACCAATGTTCTGGGATCCCATCGCAATAAAAAACAGTACTGTCATAAACGCAGTCCCAGCATCGAGTCCACCCGAGAGAATGTAATTGTAGCGCTTCCACAATTCTGGTTTATACCTGAAAACTAGGAAACCTGAGAGGAAGCCAATGGTGATCCAGCTAGTGTAGTTGACAGCGGAGGCTGGGGGCATCATTGACGTGGAACCTAAGAGGACTGGCATGTGGATTAACCGTATCCATTTCTTGTTAGGGAATGCCTTATAGGCAAGCCATACTAGGAAAGGTGCTACAGCTCCACCTAGAAAGAACCAATTGATGTTTCCATACTCACCCAGATCTCCAAAAATCCTTCGGGGCCCAACAAGACCCCAAATGACAGAGGCATCGAAGAAAACACGATCTATTGGACAAGTCCATGGGCTGTCACTGGGCAGCATTGTGGTATCACAAAGATGGGGGATCGTTTCCATTAGCCACCAGGCAGTCGCCGTGTATATCACTACTGCAACAAGTGTTCCCACCACCTGTAAATTTAAGTCATCTTGTTTAGATTTGTTGGTAAATATTCTATTAGACATGATGATACACAGAGGATAAAATTACTGACCTGAGCCATGAACATTGATCTTGGTGGAATCTTCATGTAGTGCCCAAGTTTAAAATCAGATAAAAAGCTTAGACCCTGAGTCATGCTAATATATCCATATACCTTGAAGCACATATTAGCAACTGGCCGCTCTGGGTAAATATAACCAATCACATATTCTGTGATGATATTTAAACCCGGTTGCTGTTCATCAGCAGAATTGCACAAATATCAGTTAAGGATCAACTTCAAAACTTATAAATAAACAATCCACAGTAAAGCACTTGTTATTAGATAACTTCCTCAAAGGTAGAAAGAAACATTGCTGGAAGTGAGAAAGTTTGGTGGATTTTCATGTTTGATAATTATTAATGCTTTCGTTTCCATTTATAGTAGATGTTTGAAGTGATTTCTGACAAATATTAAAGTAAAATTTGGAAACTTAAGGAAGTTTTAAACTTTTAGGTCAAGCAGCTGTTTACAAATAAAGGTGATACAAGTTAACAGATTGAGTTTAATCTTTGAAATATTTTCAAAATATATATCTTACAGTTGGGCATTACATACCTGATTCGTGGTGGCAGAGATGATACCAATTGGAAGGGTGAAGAAAACTGCAATGCCACAAGCTAGCAACACACCCCACCAAGGCAGTTGAAGTGACTCGTTGTAATACTGGCAAGCAAATATTATAAGAGCAATGTTGACCACAAGGATGACCCAGAACCACCACATGGGCACTGACTTATACTTCTGCATAAGTTTTGTGTGTATGTCGATTTTATTTCTCCCACCAAAGGCCCTACTTGTTTGCTTCCACAGGTCTCTACATGTGATGCTTACCAATAAGAAACATAAACCATGACCATTATAGAGAATGTATAAAGAGTTTACCTTCCGCTAAAAAGGAGGATATGGACAAGGGTTGCGGAAAGTGTCGCAAATCCAAGACCATAGGTCATAGCAAAAAGAGTACTCAGATGTATGGGACCATTCTTTGCATAAGCAGTTCTATCAAGATGGAAGTTGGAGTTCACAATGCTCAAAATATCATACGCTTCACCATTTGCCTTAAAAAGGTCTTCTGAATAAATTGGGAAGTTTTTAGCTTTGTAGAAATTGAGCCAGTAACAGAGGGGGGTCATCACATACATGATGAGTAAGAATCCAACAGCAACATTGGCTGTGGCGAACCACGGACTGGCAAGTGGACTCCCAAGGTATGATGAAATTGTAGACCATTCCAATCCAACGGAACCAATTCCAAGTCCCTTCAATCCTGAACCAAGTTGCTGTACTAGAACAGACTTGGGAGAAATCCAACAGATCCATGATATTGTTGTCAATAAAGTAAATATATAGCCAGGTAAAACATAGTAAGCGAAACTGGTGATCAAAACTGCAAGGAAGAATTGGTTGCGAGTCATTCCACCTTTTTGTCTTTTTTCTTTATCATGTAGTGCCCTGCAATTTGACAGAGTAACATTAGAAAATATACATACAGATTATGAAAATTCCTTGCAAAGTCATAGATACCTGAACAGCGAGACTTGAACCAGATTGGACGGCCACCACATTTCCCCCGGCTCAACCAGATATTTCCTAAAGAGACCAGCCCAGCCAAAACCTAACACCTAATTTGAAAGATTAAACACATGCAGCTTAATTACTGTGCCAGCAGAAATAGGCATAATGCTTGTATAAACTAGAATTCAATATACAAAAACAAAGTACCTGAGTCGTAAGCATAACAAGGATGGCCGGAAAGAATGCAAGTTTCCTCTTATACAAGAGCTTAATAGCAGACAAAATATGAGTAGCATAAACAGTTCCAGCGCCAGAGTTAGCAAAGATAGTGATCAAAACATGTTCCTTAATATTGAAAGGCCCCGGGTTCATGGAAAATTGAAACATGGTATCCTTAAAGAAGACACGATCGGGCAGTGTCCGAGCCATCAGATGGCCAACGGGCACCACAGCAATCTGTGCCGAAATTGAAGAGATAGTCAATGGCTGTTTCCGATACCAAAAGAACTGGTTGACAAACGACAGTATAGAACATGAAAGAACCCCCAGAACCCACATTCTGAATGTCACACACGGCATCGTTGGATCATCAGTTTTGGGCACTGTTAAATCCACTTGCTTTATCACACACTCTTCTTCCATGCCCACAACCTCAGATATCTCAGCAGCAGCAGCCATTGATGAATCCAACACCAAATCTTTATATATGTTCTTTGCTTATATAATATAGCTAAAACATGATTCGGTTATGCACTGAGACTACAAAACCTGAAAAGAAGTATATCTGTATCTGTATGGATAGTTGAATCTAAACAGATTTAGTAGTTTTCGTATTAGAGATTAATTAGGAATCTGTGAGAGTCCTAATGGCAAGCCATAATTCAAAATTTATATAAAAAGGTCCAGCTAAGCAAGTTTCCGCAGATGCAGAGGAATCCCGGAAAGGGGGTTAGAAGATTTCCTAGTAGATGAAGTAGTTGCATTGTCTTTCCGGGACCTGAATTTGATGATTTTTGTGCTACCTTTTTTTAAATGGAATTTTAGGTTCCGACGTCTGGACACGTGTTGTTTTTAATAAACCAACATTGTTTTATTAATTTAGTCATAAAGTAATATTAGTTTATTGAAGAAAATATACGTGTGTGTATATGTATATATATATATTCACTGCGTCACATGACGTCTAATTTTTATAACTAATTTTTTATTATTAAATTATAAAATTAAAATATCATATTTTAAAATTTCTCATCGCGCCAAGAGTCACCTAATTTATACAATTAATTTTTTATTATTAAATTATAAAATTAAAATAAGAAACCCATTATAATATAAATACATAATCTCCTATTAAAATAAGAAAACCTATTAATTTATTTAAATAATTAATTAATATTTTATTTTATTATTATTATTAGACAATTTTAAGCTTTCTCATCGCACCATATGTCACCTAATCTTTAAAATTAATTTTATATTATTAAATTTTAAAATTATAATATCTCTAAGATTAATTTTTTTATTAATTTATAAAAATAAATTATTAAAATTAGAAACTTATTACAATATATAAAAAAAAAATCTCCTATTAAAATAAGAAAAAAAATTAATTTAATTAATATTATAATTTATTATTACTAGAAAAATTTAAATTCTTTCATCGCACCACGTGAACCTAATCTCTACAATGAACAACTGTAATATCCCAGGTTTTTGGCATGTTCAGTATGGTCATCATGGTCATATAGGTCATGTAAGTGAAGCGTAATGCTCGCGTTAGATATATACATATTGGTTGAGACTTCGGATTGAGTCTAAGAGCATTTGAGATCATTTTGCATTCATTCTACCTTTCATTCCAGTATGTTCGTGTTTTTGTTACGTTCGTGTGGGACTTCGCACGCAAACCAGGAATTGTGTTTGTGGCATATTCTTCTGTCTGTTCGAACGAAGCTTTCCAGAGAGCCTTCGTTCGAGTCACATTCGATATGTCTTTTA